>CM034149.1:672405332-672500742 GCA_019776745.2 Taxus chinensis | reverse complement strand
AATACTCTCCCACTTTTGATTTAGAATGGGTAGAGGCTACAAAATACTCGCTAAAAACTCATGTTCTGCTTTACATTGTTGACATGTGAGACACTCCCTTATGTGTTCGAGTACCTCCCTTTGAGACATTTCCATACAAACTTCTATCTAATATGTTTGTATGCTTTCAAGTAACCTGAATGACCTTCCAAACGTGAATCATGCATATCTTCTAGAATTGTACGTTTCACCTTGGATTCAGTACCAAAAAGACCCTATTTTTGTAGAGTATAAGGCCATCCATCACTGTATATTTTTCATCTTCAATTCCACCTTCCATGACAATATTAGTAAACTGATTTTTTACACACTCTGCTGTTATAACAACTCTCCAATCTACTGTAATTTTAGACATAGAACAACAGTATGGCTTCCTAGATAAAGCATCTGCTAGAACATTATTTTTTCCTTTTATACACTCAATTTCAAAGTCAATGGAATGGATTTTACTCACCCATTTGTGTTGTCTATCATTTAAATTAGATTGGCTAAGAAAGTACCTCAAACTGAATGTGATTTGTTTTTGCCACAAATCTGCCACAAACTAGATATTGCATGTTCACTTAACCAAGGCATGTATGATTGCCAACATTTCCTTGTCATAAGTAAAGTATTTTTTCTCAATCTCTTTGATCTTCTTACTTTAAAATGTGATGGGGTGTTTGTTGTGCATCAAAACAACCCCAATACCATCACTAGATGCATCACATTCAACAATAAAGGAAATGGAAAAATCTAGAACAATGAGTACAGGGCATGTACTCAATACATTTTTTAAGTTGTCAAATGCATCTCGGGTTGTCCTAGAATAGCTAAAAGCTCCCTTCTTTGTTAAATCAGTCAAAGGAACAACAAGTTGAGAGAAACCTTTGAAAAACCTCCTTTAATAACTACATAAACCCAAGAATCCCCTCAAATGTTTCATGGTGGTGGGTGGAGGCCCATCTAAGATAGCCATGATCTTTTTTTGATCCATGTGAGCACCTTTGTCATTGATAATATGCCCAAAGTATAACATTTCAATCACAACAAGTTCACATTTTGATTCCTTGGCATAAAGTGACTACTGCTCCAAAATTCTCAACACAATATCCAAGTGTTGAATATGTTATTCCCATGTTTTGCTATAGACCAATATGTCATTAAAAAAACCAATACAAACTTCCTCAAATGCTCTCTAAAACATGATTCATGCATGATTGAAATGTAGTAGTGGCATTGGTTAACCCAAAAAGCATCACAAGAAATTCAGGAGTAGTAATGGAGCCATGTCCTTGTGTCACAAGACCATGAATACCACCATTTAAGAGATATACCTTCCAAGTGTAAGGTAACACATTTGATATTCTCTTCTTCATACACATGATTTAGTGATAGGTAGGTGTCTACTTTTTACATCCAAACCCTTGCAGGACATTATCTGAACCATCATATGTAGGGAAAGTGATCTTACCCAATTGATGTTGGATATCTTTTCTTGGCTCTTGTGGTTGATTCACCTTCTTTCTTGGCCCTTTGTTCCTCCCTAGTTGGAAAGTCTCTAAATGAAATAAAATTCCTTGTGTGGGGATTCATTGATGCATACACATCTCTTATAGGTTTATTTCTTCAAAAAACCCATGAGAAGGTGGTTGCTCTCTCTCTCTCCTCTTTTGGATCATCTCTATGAAGGAAACTTGCACGAAATAACTTGGATGGATTCTTGTTTGAAACCCTATATGTATGATGAGTAGAATCGTTTCCCTCACCTTGAATTCCTTGATTCCCTTTCGAGTTTTTCCTATTATTACTTATCCTTTGTAGGGATCTACCCAAATTAGCGATGGCTGCTATAAAAGAGTCTCTGAGATCTATGTGTGACTCCATCAAACAGTTCTACAACTCTATGTTTCCCCTAGAAAAGATATCATTCATGTAACTCAACTCATTATTGGGAGGAGGTTTTTATCTATCATCCATCTCTCCCCTTCTTGGGGTTCTTCTTGAGTAATAATATCTCAAACCTTCGTAATATTTGTCCATGCAAGTCTAATTTACCCTTCACAGGCTGGGAGAAGCACTTCTCTGATACCACTATAATGTCCCTTTAGGACATGTAGTAGCATTTAACAGTTTTTCCCCAATTACTAGTTTAAAAAATACCACAAAATGTTTCTTAAATGCAGATCTGTAAAAAAAATCAGAAAATGTGACTTAAACCAACTGTATAAAATCCATCATAATGTGTCAAACAATACTTTTTACTTTTTCAAATGAGAGCGATAATTTTTAGAAGGTAAAGTAGGAAAAAGTGTACCAATTTAGGGCTCCAAAATGACTAAATCTATTTATTAAAATCTTCAAAACCTTTCCTATAGATACAATTGGAAAAGAAGGGTTTTGGACCCAAAAAATGCTCTGAAAATATCTAAAATAGATAACTGAAAATTGGGTTTTGCAGCAACACGCAAATATGATTTTTATACCCTTCTATTACGCCGAAACAATCCTCCAGAAGGGTCACTCCAGCTGGAAAGATAAATATACTTCAACAAACTAATTTCTCCTTTAATATTCAATACACTGCTAGATAAATCCCAAAAAAAAAATTTCATTCCTCTCTTTAATCTCATGAGGATTTTCATCCTCAGAGAATTTTAGTTGTAAGCACTAAGCAAACAAATCAATTTTCATAATTTTGTAAGAATAGAATGATCCTTTAAAAAGTAATTCGACTTACGTTTCAAGAGAAGAAAGGACCCAAATAGCCACCTACCATAACCAATCAACATTTTCTAAATTTTTAATGTCTCCTTCATGTGATTTCATCCCCAAGGGTGGTCACATTTTCCCCCTAGAATAAATACATTTGCTAGGTCCCTTTTTCACCTTTTCTATTTTCACTTTGTCATTAAGTCATAATGCGTAATTATAAGTGTTTAATAATTTAATTTTTATTTTTTGGTACTTTATAATAATTTACTATGACTTAAGTCACCCTTATGTTCACCCCTTAACCGTCAGGTAGACAAAATAGGCCAAGGGTCTTCAACATTGTTATTTTAGAAAGATGGACATTTCAGTGCTCCCTTTCTCAAATTGCTTGCCCACAAGCAATTTCATATTTGGATTCTCTAAAATTCATGCACCTTCCCATGTTTCATCCTCAAGGTGTAGACCCTTCCACTGTATCAAATATTCCCTGACAACTCGACCTTCTTTCATGAACCTCCATAATAGATTCAGGTTCTAATACCAATTTTCCCTCATTGTCCAGATGGGATAGCTCTATGGAATGAGAGATATGTTGTCCCAATTCCCTTTTGAGGCATGACACGTGGAACACATTATGAATTTTTCTTTGAGCCTGAAGTTCAATCTCATAGGCAACTTTCCCTACCTTTCTTATAATATTTGTAGGGGTCATAGAACCTTGGCTTCAATTTTTCAGAACCTTTCCCTTTGAGGGAAGATTGTCTTTAAGGTTTCAACCTTATAAAAACCATGTCCCCTACCTTAAATGACTTTCAATTATTCACTGATCTGCATACAATTTCTATTGATTTTGTGCATGTAAGAGGTTATCCTTGAGTGCTTTCAAAATATCTTGGTTATGTTACTCTAAATCTCTAGCTCACAGCACTCTATTATGTGGAATAACAATATCCACAAAGGAAAATGCATTATAACCATATAAAGGTTTGAAGGGAGACATACCAATAAACATATGGTAATATGTGTTGTGGAAACACTGACCCAAATATAACCATTTTATCCATGTTGCATGCAGCTCTATAACATAACTCCTTAGGTACTCCTCTATCCATTCATTGACAATCTCAGTTTGCCCAAGCATTTTGTGGATGGTAACTTGTACTAGGGGTCAACTCTATACCTGCAAAACGAAAAAGTTTTCACCAAAATGAACTCATAAATCTATTATCCGTAGCACTTACAATATTTTTTGGCAGCCCATGAAGTTTGAAAACTTAAAAAATATTTTAACCACCAATGGTCAATCATATTTAGTTGGTAGTGGGAAAAAAATGTGCATACTTGGTTAATTTATCCACTACAACATAAAGGACACTCTTACCTTACACCGAAGGAAGGCCAATGATGAAATCCATGGAAATACTCTTCCACTTTTGATTCTAAATGGATAGAGACTGGAAAATACTCATTGGAAACTAATGTTTTGATTTACATTTTTTATATGTAAGACACTCCCTTATGTTTTGAAGTATCTCCCCTTTGATACCTTTCCATACAAACTTCTCTCTAATATGTTTGTATGTTTTTAAGTAATTTAGATGACCTGCCAAAGGTGGATCATGTATAGCTTCCATAATCTTACTTTTCACCGTGGATCCAAGTACAAAAAAGACCCTATTTTTGCAGAGTATAAGTTCATCCATCACTTTATATTGTTCATCTTCAATTCCACCTTCTAGGACAATACTAGAAAACTAAATTTTTACATACTCTACTGCTATAACAACCCTCTAATCTGTTGTAATTTCAGACATAGAACAATAGTATGGCTTCCTAGATAACACATCCACTACAACATTATTTTTTCCTTTTACAAACTCAATTTCAAAGTCAAAGGAATGGATTTTACCAACCCATTTTTTGTTTTCTATCATTCAAATCAGATAGATTGAGAAAGTACCTAGACTATTGTGATCGGTTTTCACAAAAAATCTTCCACAAAGTAGACATTGCCCGAACTTAACCAAGGCATGTAAAATTACCAACATTTCCTTGTCATAAATAGAGTACTTTTTTCTCAATCTCTTTGAGCTTCCTAATTTCAAATGCAATGGGGTGCTTGGTTTGCATCAAAACAACCCCAATAACATCATCAGTTGCATCACATTCAACAATAAAGAGAATGGAAAAATCTAGAACAATGAGTACAAGGCATGTACTCATTACCTTTTTAAAGTTGTTAAATGCAGCTTGGGCTATCCTAGACCAGCTGGAAGCTCCCTTCTTTGTTAAGTTAGTCAAAAGAGCAGCAAATTGAGAGAAATCTTTGACAAACCTCTTGTAATAACTACATAAACCCAAGAAGCTCTCAAATGTGTCATGGTGGCGGGTGGAGGAAAATCTAAGATAGACATGATCTTTTGTTGATCCACGTGAGCACCTTTGGCATTGATAATATGCCCCAAATATAAAATTTCAATCATACCTAGTTCACCTTCTGATTCCTTGGTATAAAGTGATTTTTTCTCCAAAATGCTCAACACAGTATTAGCGTGTTGAGGATGTTCCTCCCATGTTTTTCTATAAACCAATATGTCATAATAAAAACAATACAAACTTCCTCAAATTCTCTCTAAAAACATGACTCATGCATGATTGAAGTATAACAGCGGCATTGGTTAACCTAAAAGGCATCGCAAGAAATTCAAAATGGCCAAAATGACATCTAAAAGTAGTTTTATAAACATTTTCCTTTCTTACCTAAATTTAATGGTACTTGAATCTCAATTCTATCTTGGAGAAATAGATAGCTCATCAATAATCTCATCAATTCTTGGTATGGGGTACCTATTTTTGAAGGTCCTTCTATTCAATAAATAGTAGTCAATGCACATTCTCATAGTCCCATCCTTTTTTTCACAAGAACCACCTGTTAGGAAATAAGGGATAAAATATGCAAAATAATCCCTCACAGAATCGCAACAGTAGAAACTAATATGCAGAAAATATTACAGATCTCTAATAAAAGTGCACAATAAAATAACACAACATAGAGAGATAGTATTTAACGTGGTTCACCCAATCTGGGCTATGTCCACCAAGAATCATTTGCTCAGATTTTATTACAAGCCACCACTCTCTCAATACAATGCCCAGATCCATTTGGAGCTATGCTCAACAAACTCTTCAGAATTCACACTCGAATTTAAAGCACATCTGTAATGCATTTTTTCTATATATCTATCATATGTGTAAAACTATATAAATAAACAACTGCTTAAGCAGTTTTACAAAACTGTGGGTATCAAAACCATGGGCAAGAAAACCGTGGGTATCAAAACAATGGGTATTGAAAAACCATGGGCCCAAAAATAGCCCATAACGGTTACCCATTACCCACGGGTTATTAAACCACCCATGAAAATTTGCTTCAGGGGCTTCACCCCCGAACCCCCTTAGCCCACTCACTGGCGAGCGGGACTACTGTAAAAATACCCAAGTGTAACACGTAGAAGGTGTACGAAAATATAACATGAAAATAGGCTCCACAAACATAACACCACCGATGATGCAAAAGGACTAGATCTTAAGCCTTATATGCCCTATTTCTAACAACTCTTTAATGGCCTTCTCAATTTCTTCTTTGTAGGCTCTAAGATGATGGTATGGAGTAGTTTTCACAACCTTGGTACTTGGATCTAGTTCAATGGTATGCTCAAAACCTCTATTTGGAGGTAACCCATGAGGAAGGTTATCAAATACCTTGGATAGCGTAAATGTCATTTTTATACTGTTTTTGTCCTAAAATATGATCTACTGATGTTATAAGACATGCATCTACCTAAATAATTTGTCGTCTTTGAAAGGATATTTCCATTTGTTTTGTGGTCACCACCATATGAGTTTCATTTTCCATTCCATGTTACAACACTATTTCAAGATAGGCTGGTTTGAATTTCAACTCCATTGTTTGATAATATTGGTTGAATAATGCAACCATTGTACACCCAAAACTAAATCAATTTCACCAATACCCACCACATAGAAGTCATTTGTTACCATATGCTTACCTAGTGTGATTTTTAGTTGTGATATCTTCTTGGTGAAAGGGATGGTAAAGCGATTTGCAACTATCACACTAAATCATTTGAAATCCTCTAATAGAATCCCCAATCTTGTAATCAAATCAATATCAATGAAATTATGAGGTGCACCACTATCAATTAAAACAATGACTCTCTTACCTTTTAGTTCCCTTCTAACACAAAAATGGTGGTACCATTGGACCTCCATATAGTGTGGGCAAGATTACTATCCAATTGATCACTGCTTGTCTTTGGGGCTCTCTGCGGTTTGATTCACTTCTTTTTGCTTGGTCTCCTTTGTTCCTCCTCGCAATGAAAGTCTCCTAAATGAAATAAAATTCCATTGTGTGGGGATTCATTATGGCATCTATCATCTCTTATGCGGTTTATTCTGCACAAACGGCTCATGAGAGAGTGGTTGGCTCCTGCCTCTCTCCTCTTTGGATCATCTCTATGAAGGAACTTTGTCATTAACGTAAATAACTTGGGATAGGATTCTTGTTTGAAACACCTAGTATGTATGATTAGTAGGAATCGTTTCCCTCGACTTGAATTCCTTGATTCCCTTTCGAGTTTTTTACTATTATTACATTATCCTTTGATGTAGGGTTATCTACCGGCAAATTAAGGCGGAGGCTGCTATAAAAAGTCTCTGAGATCTACTGTGTGACTGCCAATTCAAACAGTTCTACAACTCTATGTTTCGACCAGTAAAGAGAATATCATTCATGTAACTCAACATCGTTATTGGGAGGAGGTTTTTATCTATCATCCATCTCTCCCTTCTTGGGTTATCTTCTTGAGTAATAATAATCTCAAAACCAACTTCGTATATTTGTGTCCAATGGCAAGTCTAATTTACCCTTCACGTAGCTGGGATGAAAAGCACTTCTCTGATACACTATAATGTGCCTATTAGGACATGTAGTAGGCATTAAGCCAGTTTTTCTCCCTTTCCCCCAATTACTGAGTTAAAAAATTACTCACAAAATGTTTCTTAAATGCAGATCTGTAAAACAAATCAGAAAATTTGACTTAACCAACGTATAAAATCGTCATCATAATGTGTCAAACAATACTTTTACTTTTTCAAATGAGAGGCGATAATTTTTAAGAGGTAAAGTAGAAAAGTTTAACTCAATTTGGGCGCCTAAAAGGACTAAATCTATTTAGTTAAAATCTTTCAAACCTTTCCTATGAGATTACATGGAGGTAAAGAAGGGTTTGGAACCCAAAAAATGCTGCTGGAAAATATCTAAAAATAGATAACCTGAAATTGGGTTTTTGCAGCAACACTGCAAATATGATTTTTATACCCTTCTATTACCCGAAAACAATCCCAGAAGGGTCACTCCAGCTGGAAAGTATATATATACTTCACCCAGAACTTAATTTCTCCTTTTACTATTCAAACACTTCTAGATAAATCCCAAACAAAAATTTCATTCGCTCATGCGTTTAATCTCACGCTCATGAGGATTTTCATGCTCCTCTACAGAGATTTTTAGTTGTAAGGCACTAAGCAAAACAATGCAAATCAATTTTCATAATTTTGTAAGAATAGAATGAATCGGCTTAAAAGTAATTCGACTGCGTTTCATAGAGTAAGAAAGGCTCGCCAAATAGCACCTACGATATTACGCAATCAACTTATTTCTAAATTTTTTAAATGTCTCCAGTTCTGTATAGTGATTTCACTCCGCAAGGGTGGTCACAATTTTCCCCTCTAGAATAAATAGCATTTTGCTAAAGGTCCCTTTTTTCCCATTTTCTATTTTCGACTTGTCATTAGTCGATATATGCGTAGATTATGAAGTGGTTAATAATTTAAATTTTTATTTTTTGGTACTTTATAATAATTTACTATACTTAAGGTCCCCTATGTTCAGCATCGCCTTAACCGTCGATGGTAGTACAAAATAGGCCAAGGTCTTAACAATTGTTTATTTTAGTAAGATGGACATTTCATTGCTCCCCTTTCTCAAATTGCTTGCCACTATAGGCAATTTCATCATATTGATTCTCTAAATTCATGCATCTTCCCTGTTCATGCATGCCTGCAATGGTGTAGACCGCTTCCACTGTAATCAAATATCCTGACAACTCGACTCCTTCTTTCATGATAGCCCGATCCATAATAAGATTCAGGTTTCTAATAAGCCATTTCCCTCATTGTCGAGATGGGATAGGCGCTATGGAATGAGAGATATGTTGTCCCAATCCGTTTGAGGCATGACACAGTAAACCTTATGAAGCTTTTCTTTGAGTCCCTAGAAGTTCACTCTTCATTAGGTCTAACATTTCCCTAACCTTCTTAAATATTAGTTGTAGGGGTCATAGATACCTTGGCTTCAATTTTTCAATGACCTTCCCTCTTGAGGGAAGATTGTCTTTAAGGTTTGCACTTATGAAAAACGCTATGGTCGCCCTAACCTTAAATGACTGTTCAATTATTTCACTGATCTGCAGACAATTTCTATTGGATTTGTGCATTAAGAGGTTATCCCCTTGGTGTCTTTCAAATATCTTTGTTATGTTTAACTCTAAATCTCCTAGGTCTCAGGTCACGAGCACTCTATTATGTGGAATAACAATATCCTAGCAAAAAGGAAATCTATTTAACGCATATAAAGTTTGAAGGGAGACATAACGCAATAAACAATATGGTAATATGTGTTTGTGGAACACTGACCCAATATATAAAACCATTTTTATTAAATCCATGGTTTGCATGGCAGCTCTATAACATAAGATTTCCTTAGGTAGTAGCTCCTCTGATCGGCATTTCATTGACAATCTCATTTTTGCCCAAGCATTTTTTGTGGATGGTAACTTGTACTTGGGGTCAACTCTATCCGGGCAAAAACGAAAAAGTTTTCCTACGCTAAATGAAACTCATAATCTAATTATGCCGCTAGCACTGTACATATTTTTTTTGGAAACCCATCCCTTGGAAGTTTGAAAACTATAATAATATATTTCATACTCACGGCATATGGTCAATTCATTATTTAGTTGGTATTGTGGGAAAAAAATGTGCATTACTTGTTAATTTATCCAGTCTACAACATAAAGACACTCTTACGCTTACAGTACACAACCAGAAGAATGGCCAATGATAATATCCATGGAATTCTCTTCCACTTTGATTCTAAATGGATAACGAGCCTGAAAAAAGTACTCATTGGTAAACTATATGTTTTGATTTACATTTTCTTATATGTAAGACACTCCCTTATGTTGGAAGTATCTCCCCTTTGATCGCTTCATATATCAAACTTCTCCTCTAATATGTTTGGATGTTTTTTAATGGAGTAGATTTAGTAGTAGATGACCTGGCGCAAAGGGTGGATCAGTTAGCTTCCAATCTTACTTTTCATCACCGTGGATCCAAGTACTTAAAAAGACCCTATTTTTGCAGAGTTATAAGTTCACTCCTCAGCTTTATCATTGTTTCATGCTTCAATCCAGACGCCTTCTAGGACAATACTAGAAACTAATTTTTACATACTCTACTGGCTATAAACAACCCTCTTATCGTGTTGTAATTCAGACAATAGAACATATGTATGGCTTCCCTAGATAACACATCCCACTATCAACATTATTTTTTTCTTGTACAAAACATGGCAATTTCAAAGTCAAAGGAATGGATTTTACGTCAACCCACTTTTTTGTTTTCTAATCATTCAATCAGTATAGATTGTATAGTCCTAGACTATTGTTACTCGTTTTTCACAAAAAATCTTCCAGCAAGTAGAGCAGTTGCCTTGTGCCCGAAGCTACCAAGGCAGGTAAAATTACCAACATTTTCGCTTTGGGCAAATAGAGTACTTTTCTCAATCTCTTATGAGGGCTTCCTCGCTAATTTCAATTATGCAATGGGGTGGCTTGTTGCATCACACACGCCAATACCATTCAATCAGTTGGCATCCCATTCACATAAAAGAGATGAAAAAATTTCCCTAGAACAATGAGTACAAGGCATGTACTCATTACCTTTTTTAAAGGTTGTTAAATGCCGCTTGGTGCTATCCTAGACCCAGCTGGAGCTCCTTCTTTGTTAGTTAGTCCTAAAAGAGGCAGTCAAATTGAGAGAAATCTTGACGAATCGCTCTTGTAATAACTACATAGAACACGGCAGAGAGGGCTCTCAAATGTGTCATGGTGGGGGGGGGGGGGGGGGGCCGGGTCGTAGGAAACTCCTAAGATAGGACATGATCTTTTGTTGATCGGCACGTGAGCACCTTTGAGCATGATAATATGCCCGGCCAAATATAAATTCAATAATACCAGTTCACCTTCTGATTGCTGTCTTGGTTATAGAGAATGTGATTTTTTTGTCAAAATGCTAACTACAGTATTATGCCAGTGTTGAGGGGGGGGTATGATTCCTCCCATTTTTTCTATAAACAATATGTCATATAAAAACAGACAAACAGCCTTCCTGCAATCTTCTCTATCAAACGCTGTTACCTCCTAGCCTATTGGAAGTATAACAACCAGGCGGTCATTGTTAAACCACAATGGCATCGGGCAAGAAATTGCAAATGGCCAAAAGAGCTATCTAAAAGTAGTTTTTATAACTGATTTTCCTTTCTACTAATATTAATGGTACTTGAATCTCAATTCTATCCTTGTGTATGAAATAGATAGCTGCATCAATAATCTCATCAATTCTTGGTATGGGGTACCTTTATTTTTGAAGTCCTTCTATTCATAAATGGTAGTCAATGCACATTCTCATAGTCCCATCCTTTTTTTCTACAAGAACCTACGACTAGGTGGAGGAAATGAAGGGATAAAATTATGCAAATATATCCGCTCACACCAGAATCGCACATGTAGCAACTAATATTGCAGAAAATATATACTAGATCTCTATAAAATTGCCGCACTAAAATAACCAACCACATAGAGAGTATTAGTATGTTAACGTGGTTCACACGCCGAATACTTGGCTATGTTCCCACCAAGAAGTCATGTTGGCTCAGATTTTGAATTATTTCTAAGCACCACGTCTGCGTCAATACAATGCGCTCAGATCATTTGAGCTATGCTCAACAACTTTTCGAGATTTCACACATCGAATTTAAAGCCCTCTTAATGCATTTTTTCTATATGATCTATCCATATGTGTAAAACTCAATAAATAAACACTGGCTTAGACAGTTTTACAAAACTGTGGGTATCAAACGATGGCAAGCAAAACCGTGGGTATACAAAACAATGGGAATATTGAAAAACGCATAGGGCCCAAATAAGCTCGCATAACAACGGTTACCGCATTACCGCACAGTGGTTAATAAACCATTGCCCAGAAAATTTGCTTCAGGGGGCTTCACCCCCGAACCCCTAGCCCACTCACCTTGTGCCGAGGCGTGGACTTACTGTAAAATACCCGAAGTGTCGCGTAGAAGGTGTACAGAAAATCTAACATGAAATAGGTCTCCACAACATAAGCATACCACCGATGATGCAAAAGGACTCTAGATGCTTAAGCCTTTAATATGCTCCATATTTCTAACAACTCTTTAATGGCCTTCTCAATTCTTCTTTGTATGCGCTAAGATGCGGGTATGGAGTAGTTTTCACAACCTTGTACTGTGGATTCTAGTTCAATGTATGCTCAAAATCCTCTATTTGGAGGTAAATCCCATGGGAAGGTTATCAATCCCTTGTGATATGCGTAAATGTCATTTTTATAACTGTTTTTGTCGCTAAAATATGTATCTACTGATGTTAATAAGACATATGTGGCATTCTACGCTTAAATAATTTTTCGTCTATTGAAAGGATATTTCCATTTGTATTTGTGGTCACGCACGCATATGAGTTCATTTTCATTCCATGTTATCCACTACTAGGACTATTTCAAGATAGGCTGGTTGAATTTCAGCTCATTGTTGATACGATTGGTTGAATAATGCACATTGTAGCAACGCCTTAAGATTGTACAGAGACACGGAACCAAAACTAAATCTTTTCACCAATACCCACATCACTATTAGAAGTCATTTGTTACTCATATCTTAACCTAGTGTGATTTTTAGTTGTATATCTTCTTGGTGAAAGTGTGGTAAAGCGATTTGGGGCACTATCCACACTAAATCATTTGAAATCCTCTAATAGGAATCCCCAATCTTGTAATCAATGCAATATCACTGAAATTATGAGGTGGTGGCACCGCACTATCAATTATAACATGACTTCTCCTTACCTTTTAAGTTCCCGTCTACACAAAAATGGTGCGTCCCTTGGACCTCTATATGTGTGGCAAGTATACTAGCCCAAGTGACTAACTCTTTTCTTCTTGCTCTTCATCCTCATGGTTTTCCTATCCTTGTTTATTTCTTCTTCCTCTCTATCCATCAAATGAATTCGAATGTATGTAACGTGTCCCTTTCCTATGAAACGAGGCCCTTAGTAATCCTTGGATGCTTTGTATGTGAAGAAAGGACTTGCCTCATTAAATTCTTTCTGCATGTTCTCACCATCTTGTTCCTTATAAGATCTCTTTGGGGGGGTGTAATTCCTTATTGAAATGGCCTTCTCTTTCTGATTGATGGGGATTGTTCTTGAATGCGCTCTTAGAAATGTGTGTCTTGCTGCTCCACTAATTTGGTTTTGGACGACGTCTCAGAAGGGCAGAATTTTACCGCTTACCTTTGTAGATTCTCAGATTTAATGCCTCTTTATTGTATCTCCTTGAGAGAGGGAGGCCCTCAACAGTCCTTACTCAACCCCTAAGAGTTTTGGTTAAGCGCTTCGCATGAATGCATGTTCCAATTTAATGTGTGCTTGTATTTTGTTGGTATGTTGAATGTTAAATTTTTTATTTTATGTCCTACTATATTTTGTAATGTTTGACATGTTAAATTTTTTTCTTTATGTATACGATATTTTGGTTTGAAGATTTGGAAATGTGTGTTTGTATTTAATTATAGTTATTTTTGTGTGTATGATAATCCAAATTTAGTATAGAGAATTCTCACTTTATTTAAAATACTTAATTCGGATGTTAGTTAAAATCCTTGATTTTAGGTATAAATATTATAATATGAATATCATCCCATGTAATCTATAACTCATGTAAATCTATAACTTTGATTTTGTATAAGTAGTAAACTGTATTTTTGTTTAGTTTTAAATGTTTATGATGTGTGGTATTTTTAGGTGTTGCTATATTTTATATGATATTTAACCCCCCTCTGTGTTTGTCCTTTCGTCTTTCCTGTTCCGCCGACTTCCTCTGTCTTTTCGGTCTCACCTGCTCTTTGGTCATGCCTTACTCCCCTTCGTGCTTGTCTTTTGTTGGTCTTTTTGAAGTATTTTTATTTAAAGGGTTGATTCTTATTCCTCTCCTGTGTGTATGAGCTTCTACTTTATGTACCATGCATTGGGTTAGTTTTCTGCCCTCTTCCCTTGTTTCGCATTAGACCCGGCGGTTAGGCCGAGCCCACCGATGCTGGTAGGTTGGTCGGGCCAAAGGACGCAAATTCATTTTGGCGTTGGGATGGGGAAAGGAGAGACTGGAGTCTTGATCGGAGAGGTTGGATTGCAGGAGGCCTTGAACGTAGGACTGGGTCATCACTAGAGGCACTGGGCGGAAGGTAGGATTGGATAGAGGAGGGGTTGTACATGGAGTTGAAGTGGATTGAGGAGGGCTCTGGAGACAGTGTGGAATGGTTGGAGATAGTTGAAGGTAGGAAAAGAGTAGTGAATGGAGTTCAGATGAAAAGATTTAGTAAAGGAGAAAATGAGGTTGTCAGTGCTTTTGAAGGAGGAAAATATGGATAAATGCGGGATTGACCCATGGAGTTTGGAAGGTGGGTTGTATAAAGGATGGTTAGACTAGAGATTTGAGGGGAGTTGATGAAGGATCATTGGAGAGTAGTTAGAGGGGGTTGAAGGAGGGTTGGAGATGTGATGAAGAGTTGATAGAAAAGGATGATGGAGGTTGGAGGAAAAGGGAGAACTTGAAAAAGAAGGTGTAGGATCAGATTGAAGGGAAAAGTCGGAATTTGATAAATAGAGCATTAGAATCGAGGTTTGAGGAAAATAGAGAAATGGAGTTTAAACGAATAGTAGGAATTGAGAAATATGAAGGGATTAGAATTGAGGTTGGAGGGCAAAGGATGAATAGGAGTTATAAATAATGGGTTATGTTGCGATAAAGAGAAAAGAGGACTTTGATAAAAGAGCAATTAGCATTGAGGTTTGAAGGAAAAAGGAGTAAATGGAGTTTAAGACGAAGTAGGGAGATTGAGAGAGAATGAGGGATTAGAATTGATGTTGGGAGGAAAAGTGATGAAATGGATGTTAGAATGGATGGGGGTTGGGAGATAGTTGAAGGAGTAACAAAAGGAGGAAATTGAAAAAGACAGGTTAGAATTGATTGAGGGAAAAGGATGAATGGAGTTCAGATGAAAGAGAATTTAAGTAACGAGTTAATAATGAGGTTGCAGTTTTTGAAGTAAAAAAAAAAAAAAAAAAAATAGAGGAGGAAATTACACAATGAGGGATTAACATGGAGTTGGAGGGAGGGTTTGCTGAAATGAGGGTTAGATCTAGAGATTGAGGGGAGTTTGATGAAGGGGGATTAGAGTTAGTTATAGAGGTTGAAGGGGGGTTATAATTGTATGAGGGTTGGAGAGTATAAATGACGATGGAGGTTGGATGTAAGGAGGAATTGGGACAAAGAAGGTGTAGTATCGAGGTTGAAGGAAATAGGGAATTTTTAATAAAAGAGCAATTATAGATTGAGGTTTCATAGTACAAAAGAGAGAAATGGAGTTTTAGTACGAAGGAGGGAATTGAGAGAATTAGACAGTGATTAGAATTGAGGTTGGAGGGAAAAGGATAGTAATGGATTTAGAATTTCATGGAGGTTGGAGATAGTCTGAAGGGGGGAAAAGGAGAATTGAAAAAGAATGGGTTATGAATTGAGCGTTCTGAGGGAAAAGAGGCAAATGGATCAGTATGAAAGTAGTATTTCATAAGGATAAATGAGGATTGCAGTGTTTTAAAGGAGGAAATTAAAAATGAGGATTGACATGGGAGTTGGAATGATGGTGGATATAAGGATGGGTTAGACTAGAGATGGTAGGGGGAGTTGATAAGGAGGATTGAGTTAGTTAAGAGGGTTGGGAAGGAGGGGGTTAGTGAATGGATGAAGTTTAGAGAGTAAAAGGATGAATAGAGTTGGGGGATAAGGATAGAAATTGACAAAATGTGTTAGGGATTCGAGTTGAAGGGAGAAAGTAGGATTTGGATAAATAGAGGCAACTTAGAATCGAGGTGGTGAAGGAAAAGAGAGTAATGGAGTTTAGACAGAAGGAGGGATTGAGAGAATGACGGGATTATGAATGAGGGATGGAAAAGGATGAATGGATTTAGAATGGAGGGATGGTTGAGAGAAAAGGAGAAATTGACAAAGAGGTTTAGAATCAAGGTGGAGGGAAAATGTGTAAATTAGACATGTGGTTGTATATAATCGGCTTGGAGGAAAATGAAGTAATTAATCAATAGTGTGGGTTAGAAGCGATGTTGTAGGGAATGAGGAAATGGATTTTATCATCAAGTGAAAAAAGGAGAAAATGAGGTTAGAGTGTTTTTGAATAGGGCAATTGATAAAGGAGGGTTAGAAATTGAGGATTGGAGGAAAAGGATGAATGGAGTTTAGTACTGGATGGAACTTGGAGAGAAGGAGAAATTGACAAAGGAGGGTTTAGAAATCGAGGTTGGTAGGGAAAATGATTAATTAAACACAGTGGGTTAGATCAATGGGTGAAGGGAAAATGAGAATGTATTTTAGACTGAGCAGGTCTAAAAAGGTAGAAGTGAGGTTAGAGTGTTTTGAATCGATCGAAATATGATAGAGGGATGTTTAGAGATTGAGGTTGAAGGTAAAGGGTAAAATGGAGACTGAGATCATAAGAGTTAGAAAATGATAAGGATGGTGATTGTTTTAAATGTAGGGATTTGAAGAGGCTTCGATGGAGGGATAGAGGGATAAAATGGAGACTAGTACATAATATTAAAAGGAGAAAAGGAAGTTGGCTATTTTAAATGAGGGATTTGTCGAGGTAGGCTTGGATGGATGAGGGGTTGGTCATGGAGTTTAGAAGGAGGTTTTTTTAGGTCGAAGGTGATTGAAGGAGGTTATAGAGGTAGAATGGAAGTTGTAGGGAGGATTGAAGGCGGATTGGAGAGAAAAGAAGGAATGTAAGGCGGGTCTTGGTCCTCGCGGTTGCCCGTGGTCCTATGCCGGCTTAGGCGCCCCCCTTCATCGCCCTTCCCCCCGCGTGTTCCCCTCGCGGTTCGCGGGGGCCCGGCGGCCCTGGGTTTCGCTGGCCGGCGGGGTTTTTGGCCCGAGCGTTGCAACGTTTCACCTTGTCCGGCCAGGTGGGCTGGCGTTGTGGGGCTCACGGGTCTGGCTCGAGTCGGTGTCCTGCCGGCGCTGTTCCGCCCCCTTCTGGGTTCAGTCCTGCCGGTTGGCGGGCCCCCTACTGCGGCTTCCCTTCCCCGGCTGTTCCCCGCGCCCCCGGCGAGCCCTCTTTGGGTTTTTTCCCGCGCGTTTTGGCTTGCGGGGTCGGGCGTCTGGGGGGGGGGATGGCCGGTTCGCCCCCTCCGGGCTTGGCCTGGCCCTTGCCGGGCCCTCCCGGTTCGCTCGTTTGCCGCGGGTTGGATGGAAGAGGGTTTGGTATCGAGTTTTGGACGGAGGGATGGACCCAAGTAAACGGTTGGCATCGCTGTTGCGGCCAAGGTACGCTTGGACTGGTTTTTGATATGACCGTTCGCTGGCCGAGTTGGCACTGCTGGTCTTGCTTCCCCGCGGGCTTTTCCGGCGCTTTGGCCTGCTGGTTACGACAAGGCGGGTTCGCCTGGCATGTGTGCGGACCCTGCTGTGTGCCCTCCGTTTTGCAGGCGGGTTGGCGTCCGTCGGCGCGGGGTTGGCTCCTTCGCTTTTTCAGGCTTGTCTCTCGCGCTCGCCGGGGTTCTTCGGCCGGTTGGCCCCCGGCCTGGGTTGTCCTGGTCCCCCCTTGGGGGCCCCTGGGGGTTTGTCTTGCGTTTCGGCCGGCTGGTTGGCTCCGGCGTGTTTGTCTGCCGTTTGTGCCGGCAGGGTTTCGTACCCGGCGCGGTTGGCTCCCTCTTCTCCGGCGGGTCCGCCGCGGCGGTCGTCGGTTTGCCAGGCCGGTCGGTCAAGACTATGTTGTGAATGGACATTGGTGAAATGAGGGGTTGTATGGCGGTTGTAAGGAGGGTTAGTAAAATGAGATGTTAAGCCTGTATGTTGGAGCGGAACGGCGTTCGCGGATTTGAAGGACGGGTTACGCCCGCAATGGGATGTGCTATGGAGTTTGGACGTGTGGTTAGAAAAATGAGGTGGTGGGAATGGAGGTTGGAGGGATTGAAGGAGGCTAGAGTTAGAACAAAAGTTGGAGAGGTTTATTGGAGGCTTAGAGTTAAAATGGAGGATGGAGGGCTTTGAAGGAAGGTCGAGAAGATGAGGGTTTGGAATGGACATTGGGGGAAATGAGGTTGGCATGGAAGGAAGGTTTTAAAGGAATGTTGGACGAAGGAGGGGTTGACATGGAGATTAGAAGGAGGGTTGGAGAAACGAGCAGTCAGAATGAACGAATTAGAAAAAGGAGAATTGGACAAAGGAAACTCAAGAGGTTGGAGGAGTTTGGAGGGGTTTAAAGGAAACTTAGAGTGAAAATGAAGTGTGGAGGGGTTTGAAAGAGATTTGGATGCATGGGTTGGAATGGATGTTGGAGAGAAAATGAAAAATGAAGGTTGGAGGAAAAAGGAGGAAATTGAGTTTAGGGTATAAAGGAGGGTTAAACGCATGAGGGGTTTGGATCAAGGTTAGAAAGAGTGTAGGATGGAGGAGTGGTTGGAATAGCAGTTGGGCGTCGAAGATGGTTTGGATGTAGGAGTGGCTGGAATAAAAGTTAGGCGTCAAAGATGGTTTGGATGTAAGAGTGGTTGGAATAAAAGTTGGGGGTTGAAGAAGGGTTATATGGAGGAAGGCTTTGAAGGAAGGTTTGATGGATGGGTTTGAATGGAGGTCAGAGTGAAAAGGAGGAATTAAGATTGGAGGAAAAATAAATAAATTGAGTTTGGGGTTTGAAGGAGGGGTAGAAGTAGGAGGTGTTGGGATCAAGGTTGGAAGGAGTGTAGGAGAGAGGAGTGGTTGAAATAAAAGTTAGTGGTTGAAGGGCTGGATGAAGAAGTGGTTGGAATAGAAGTTGAGGTTGAAGAAGGGTTGGAAGGAGGAGGGGGGCTTGGCATGGAGTTCGGAAGGAGGGTTAGACAATGTAGGGGTTGGAATGGATGGATTTAAAGGAGGCGTATAGTTAGAATGAAGGTTGGAAGGCTTTGAAGGAAGGTTTGATAAATGGGTTTGATTGGAGATTGGAGAGAAAATGAGGAATGAAGGTTGGAGGAGTATAGTAGAGAGGAGTGGAAGGATTTGAAGGAAGGTTTGATAGATGGGTTTGAATGGAGATTCGAGAGAAAAGGAGGAATGAAGGTTGGAGGAGTGTAGTAGAGAGGAGTGGTTGAAATAAAAGTTGGTGGTTGAAGGGTTGGATGGAGGAGTGCTTGGAATAGAAGTTGACGCTGAAGAAGGGTTAGACGAAAGAGGGGTTAGAAGGAGGAGGGGGGTTTGGCATGGAGTTTGGAAGGAGGGTTGGAAAATGTAGGGGTTGGAATGGATGGCTGTAAAGGAGGTATATAGTTAGAATAGAGGTTGGAAGGCGTTGAAGGAAGGTTTGATAGAGGGGTTTGAATAGAGATTGGAGAGAAAAGGAGGAATGAAGGTTGGAGGAAAAATGAATAAATTGAGTTTGGGGTTTGAAGGAGGGGTAGAAGCAGGAGGGATTGGGATAAAGTTTGGAAGGAGTGTAGGACCGAGGAGTGATTGAAATAAAAGTTGGGGATTCAAGGGTTGGATAGAGGAAGGATTTTAAGGAAGGTTTGATGGATGGGTTTGAATGGAGATTAGAGAGAAAAGGAGGAATGAAGGTTGGAGGAAACATGAATAAATTGAGTTTGGGGATTGAAGGAGGGGAGAAGCAAGAGGGGTTGGGATCAAGTTTGGAAGGAGTGTCGGACTGAGGAGTGATTGAAATAAAAGTTGGGGATTCAAGGGTTAGATAGAGAAGTGGTTGAAATAGATCTTGGGGTTGAAGAAGGGTTAGACAAAAGAGAGGTTGGATGGAGGATGGGGGTTGGCATGGAATTTGGAAGGAGGATTTGAAGGAAGGTTTGATCGATGGGTTTGAATGGAGGTTGGAGGAAAAATGAATCAATTGAGTTTGGGATCAAGGTTGGAAGGAGTGTAGGAGAGAGGAGTGGTTGAAATAAAAGCTGGTGGTTGAAGGGTTGGATGGAGGAGTGGTTGGACGAAAGAGGGGTTGGAAGGAGGAGGGGGGTTGGCATGGATTTTGGAAGGAGGGTTGGACAATGTAGGGGTTGGAATGGATGGATTTAAAGGAGGCGTATAGTTAGAATGGAGGTTGGAAGGCTTTGAAGGAAGAGTTGATAGATGGGTTTGAATGGATATTGGAGGAAAAATGAATCAATTGAGTTTGGGATCAAGGTTGGAAGGATTGTAGGAGAGAGGAGTGGTTGAAATAAAAGCTAGTGGTTGAAGGGTTGGATGGAGGAGCGGTTGGAATAAAAGTTGAGGCTGAAGAAGGGTTGGGCGAAAGAGGGGTTGGAAAGAGGAGGGGTGTTGGCATGGAGTTTGGAAGGAGGGTTGGACAATGTAGGGGTTGGAATGGATGGCTTTAAAGGAGGCATATAGTTAGAATGGAGGTTGGAAGGCTTTGAAGGAAGGTTTGATAGATGGGTTTGAATGGAGATTGGAGAGAAAAGGAGGAATGAAGGTTGGAGGAAAAATGAATAAATTGAGTTTGGGGTTTGAAGGAGGGGTAGAAGCATGAGGGGTTGGGATCAAGTTTGGAAGGAGTTTAGGACCGAGGAGTGATTGAAATAAAAGTTAGGGATTCAAGGGTTGGATAGAGGAGTGGTTGGAATAGATGTTGGGGTTGAAGAAGGGTTGGATGGAGGAAGGGGGTTGGCATGGAATTTGGAAGGAGGATTTGAAGGAAGGTTTAATTAATGGTTTTTAATGGAGGTTGGAGAGAAAAGGAGGAATGAAGGTTGGATGAAAAATGAATAAATTTGGTTTGGCGTTTGAAGGAGGGGTAGAAGCAGGAGGGTTAGATGGAGGAGGGGGGTTGACATTGAGTGGTTGGAATAAAATTTGAGGGTTGGATGGAGGAGTGGTTGGAATAAAAGTTGGGGTTGAAGAAGGGTTGGACAGAGGGTTGGCATGGACTTTGGAAGGAAGGTCAGACAATGTAGGGGATGGAATGCATGGGTTAGAAAAAGGAGAGATTGGAGGGCTTTAAAGGAGGCTTATAGTTAGAATGGAGGTTGGAACGGTTTAAAGGACACTGTGAGTTAAAATGGAGGATGGAGGATTTTGAAGGAGGGTTGGATGGATGGGTTGGAATGAAAATTGGAGAGAAAAGGAGGAATGAATGTTGGAGGAAAATGAGTTTGGGGTTTATAGAAGGGTTAGATGCGGGAGGGGTTGGTATCAAGGTTGGAAGGAGTGCAGGAAAGAGGAGTGGGTAGAATAAAATTTGGGAGTTGAAGAAGGGTTGGATGGAGGTTGGGTAGAAAAGGTGGAATATTGGGGGAAAAATAAGGAAATTGAGTTTGCAGTTTGAAGGAGGGATGGACAGATGAGGGGTTGCGATCAAGGTTGGAAGGAGTGTAGGACACAGGAGTGGTTGGAATGGAAGTTGTGGTTGAAGGAGGGTTGTATGGAGGATGGTTGTACCAGAGAGTTTTTACTCTCCAAATTTAACTTAATGAAGTGAAATGACAAAAACAAATCGACCTTGGAAGACAATTTATCGATACCCGCGAGATGGCTGATGTCGACCTTGAAGGATGATTAAATTTGTCGAGTCTAAATGAATGCACAAGTCCTCCTGTCCTGAAAAGTACTCTGTAATCAGAGACACTGAACATAAAATATTATATAAATGGATAAATGAGTTGCTTGACAAAGGCTGATTCCAGGAGTCTAAAGGGACTTCCTTGGAGGATTTCAATTCGCTTTTAAACAATTAAGTAGATTGAAAAAGATAATGATAAAGATATGCAATAGAAAATAATCAATAGATAATAGATGAGAAGCTTTAGAATTCAAGGTTGAAAGGTAAGTCATGTGCGGATTTGAAGGTGGCCCAGACGAGGGTGGATGCGAGTTGAATAGACTCAAAGTAGTCGTACAAAAAGTCTTCGGTCTTTTGTTGAATCTAATGTAGGCACTCGATCTGTTTATCGATGTCTTTGATGTTGGTGGCAAATCATATTGCACATACATTCCATTTGTGAAGGATGTATTTTTTCCAAAGAAAGGGTGTTGGACTATAGGAAGGTCGTAAATACTTGTAATTGGATGAGAACGATAAGGAAATGTTATCTAAGAGAAATCCATGCTTGTAAATAACAAGTTAAATGTAAAGATTTTGATAAAAAATAATAATCTGACAATTTGAGAAAAAGATGTGTTTTGACAAGGATTGCCGGTGATTCAGGCAGATCGCTAGCGATTCAAGTAATCGCTAACGATTATTGTTAAAAGGGGCATCTTTGGTAAAAACAATAAACAAAGTTTGAAATTGATATTGTTGATTGTTTTTATGTTTTATTGAAATGCAAATGATAAAATAGAATAGAGGAATAACTTTGGATGTGAGAAGGAGCTAAAAGATGCCTCAAATAGTTGAATGGAACTGATTGAGATCAATGTCCTGTTGTCTGGTTTATCGAGGGTTGACATCTAGAAAAGAAGGGTTTTGGACCCAAGAAATACTCCAAAAATAGCTAAAATAGATAATTGAAAATTGAGTTTTTCTGCAACACTCAGATTTGATTTTTATACCCTTATATCATGCCAAAGCAGTCCTCCAAATGGGTCGCTCTAGCTAGAAAAATAAAGTTACTTTAGCAAACTAATTTCTCCTTGAACGTCCAATACACTGCTAGATAAATCCCAAGAGAAGAGTTTTTGTTTCTCTCTTCAATCTCATGAGGTTTTTCATCCCGAGAGAATTTTAGTTGCAAGAATTATGCCAACAAGAAATTTTCAAAATTTTGTAAGAATATAATGATCCTCCCAAAAATAAGTCAACTTTTTTTTCAAGAGAAGAAAGGATCCAAATTGCCACTTACCATAACCAATCAAAATTTTCTATTTTTTTAATGTCTCCTTGATATACTTTCATCCCCAATGCTGGTCACATTTTCCCCCAATAATAAATACATTTGCTAGGTCCCTTTTTCACCTTTCCTATTTTCACTTTGTCATTAAGTCACACTAATTAATTATAAGTGTTTTATAATTTTGTTTTTCTTTTTTGGTACTTTATAATAATTTAATATGATTTAAGTCACCTTTATGTCCGCCCCTTGACTATAAGATTGCAACCTTAGAAAATTCGTGTCCCCTACCTTAAATGACCTATCAATTCTTCACTAGTTCGTATACATTTTCTATTGACTTTTTGCATGTGAGAGGTTATCCTTGAGTGCTTTCAAAATATCTTGGCTCTATTACACTAAATCTCTAGCTCCTAGCACTCTACTATCCAATAAAAATATGGTAAGATGTGTTTTGGAAAAACTCTCCCAAATATAACCATTTTTTCCATGTTGTCTGGTGCCCTATAACATAACATTTTAGTTGCCCCTCTATCCATTTATTGGCAATCTTAGTTTGCCCATCCATATGTGTATGGTAACTCTAGAAAAAACCTCTATGCTTAACATTTTTTTGTTTTTTGACTTCTATTTTACAATAGAATACATTGTTGCAAAGACTAACGACATGGAGACAATAGTTCTTTCTTCTTTACTCTATGTATTTCTGAGTTATAGTACATGTTAAGGTGGGGGGATTTTAGAGATTAGAACAATGTTGTTATAGAATTCTAAGTGGGTTGAGTGAATTTCATACAATATTAAGGTAGATTTTAGTTAAGAGCAAAGTTTTGCAGGTTATTATGCATCAAAAACTTCTTTCTGTTGGATGGGCACACTATTTCTTGGAAATGTTTGCAAATTTTGTGAACTCTAAAACATTTCCATGGGGGTAAATAGTGTTTTGAAGCATGCTTCCTGCTCTTTCTGGGAATGCAGGTGTCTGTAACGCTTGAGCTTTTTACATTTGTTTCCTTCCATTTGCAATGTTTGCTTGTTGAAATGTTGTTTCATACTTTTCCCAAAACATTTATCTACATGCAACAGTATTCAACACACATAATTTTTTATGGTTTCCGAGTAGTTATGTGTCTAATGATCTTATTCCATTTAGTGAAGAAACATTACAACTAAATTAAATAACATAACGTCAAATAAAGATGAAGAAATTAAGGGGGGAAAAAACAAAAAACAAAATTTAGACTTTAAACCCATGAAGAAAATGGCAACCCAAATAATGAAGAAAGAGTGATTACCATGACGCCCTCGGCAACATCGAAAACGAGCACAACTCCATCGGCAAGCCTGTGAGCAACAATCATCTCATCAAAAAAGTTGACATGGCTGGGTGAATCCATGACATTTAAGAGATAGGAATTAACATTCGTATCCTCCAAAATGAGCGGCATGAGAACCAACTTAATAGAAGTTTGGCGCTCCTGCTCATCAACAAAATATTGAGCATTTCAGATTTAATTTGGATTTTAACCATGAGGTCTATGTTTTTGCATTCCTGTTTTTAAAATCCCTGGTTGTTTAAAATCCCCCACACTGTCAACCTAACATGGCATTCTACTAGGGCCTGATGTAAATCCTATGAAAGCCCAAGATTGCTAGAATGAATTTAATTTTATCGTGTTCATACAAAAATTATCATCTAATCTATACATCGGGACAGATAATGAATAATCTTCATGCTGAAAATTAGTTTATCCTGATAATGATCATGTTATTTTAGTTCTTATCCTTGAAGCTCCTTAGAATCTCTAACCATGTTTGTTGAAAATTCAATTAAGGTATGTTTTTCATTCTTTTTACATTTGTTAATATCACCACAATTACATTGTTAATGACTAATCATATTCAAAATAGAAGAAAGGCAAGAGAGAATAAATCACATAAAAAGATGGGATATTAAATGCACCTACCGCAACAAAAATTTTTAGGTCTTTGCTCAACGCAACATTGTGTAACAAAGTGAATAAGTGATTGATTTCAAATCTTATGGCTAAAGCCACATTCTGAAAACTTTCTTCAAAGAATTATATATTTGGAATTTTTGTGGGTTGCCTATGCAAGTAGAGCATAAACATAAAATGTAATAAAAACTGATTACAGTTTTAATCCGAATTTGATACAATGTTATGTATTTCTCCATGTATACATATAATGGAGTTTAGGATGAAATTGTTATTTAAAATTTCAACACAATTTCAAATCATCAACTAGGTTTTAACACAAATGCACAAGCTGCCCCCAAATGGCATGTGAAATAGATGAATGAGGTTGAAGGATTCTCAAGGAAAATTTGGCACACCTAGTTAGGTTTTATATACTTAAGTACCCAAATGACATATATAAAAACAAAAATATTCAAGAAGGAAAAACATCATGAGCACTTACTTGTCAATGAAATTTGATCCTTTTGACCACAAGAACATGATTGTGATGTCATGTACCAGAGCATGGCACATAAGTGTAAGCAAATGATAACCAATACATTCAAATAGGATCCATGTCACAGTAGCTCCAACCAGAACACCAGCAAAGACTTGTTTATTCCTCCATAATAAAACATCAGCGGCTTCAAATCCACCTTAGAGATTTATAATGAAATCTAAGATGAAATCAATTGTTGGAGACTACTTTTAAAAAGTGAAACTTAAAAACTGCCTAAAATAACACAAAATCTATTCAAAATGGTAGTCAAGACAAATCTAAGAATGAGATACACCACGATGATGTACTTCATGCAAACCAGTGAGAATTGAATGAAAATCTTGGAATATTTAATTTCAACACTAAAATCAATAAACATTCATATTAATAAAACATCCCAAGTTTGAATAAGGTGAAGGTGGAAATCACTATGAATTCAAGATAAACTTGGATAGAATTAGTCACAATCAAATGAAAGAACATAGACATTTTATAAATTAAAAAAATTACGACATCTTACAAGCCAGCACATAATACCCACCACATAGATGCTTCAGAGAAAATCTAATCACTATTCTATAAAATTTCAAATTGATGCATGAACAATACTTTGAAATAAATACAAGATAATATCTAAAAGTGTGATTCAAAAGAACTTCAATATACTATCAAAATAATACAATATCAAAAAAGAGGACAAAATTGAAAATTTACATTTGACTCCACCAAAAATACTATGCACATGTTTTTTTTTGGCCAAAGAGATGGTTTACTGAAGTAGTAATTGAAGCCGCGACTGAGGATACTATAGATTTTCTCTTTGATTTTTCATTGTCAAAGTCTGGTGATGATGAAAAATCATGGCCTGAAAGCTTATTGTGAATCTTCTCCATCTCATTGTCGAGGAAAGATGCAGCCTCCTCAGGATCTTTCGACATTTTCACTAAGAAACTAGAACATAGAAGAAAAAAAGATCAAAATAAATGATCAGAACTTGTTGCAAACTACATTTTACCTCAACAAAATGCAAAACAAACAAAAAACAGAAAATTCAATGTTATACACTCAGATACCTAAAATCCTTAACACAACAAGAAACTAAAAGATGGAAAATCAATATGATACTAGCTCTAATTATGCAAAATGCAAAAATAAACTGCAAAATACATATTCTATCTACAAGCCTCTGGTTCTACAAAAAATATGTTGTGTTGAATGTGGCCCACGAGGGCAACATATTTACCAGCGTAGTTATGAATGCGTAGATGTGGGCCTGCACCATCTTTTTCCAATTGAATACATGGAATGGCAGAGTGCACAGGAACTTCTGGATGTGAGATTTCAATGCAAGTCTCCAAATTTGAATCTCTTCCATCCAAATTCTTACATGTGTCACAGAGGGCAAGGTTATTCTCACTTGTAAATGCCTCCGGCGTAATAAATGGGTTTCGTATAAAATGCTTTAAGAGAGATTTATTCACTTATATACGTCTATTAACCTGTACTTTCATTAGATTATTTTAAACACTAAAACAAACCTAAATATTTCACCGTCTTTACACCTATATGCATTGTTTAAGTGATAATAAATTTACAAACTTTCGCATGGCACCATTACAATGAATGGTTGATATTTTTTCGGTATAATGGTTTTTAATGGAATTGATTTGTGCCCTTCATTAAATCTAAGACGTGGTCATATATATGGTTAGTATTCAGGCACAATAGGTAGAGGCATTTCTCTGATTGAGCTTTGTGTATTTCTTAGGTGTAGTTGATTCATGGTGTTATCAGACTACCACTTTTTACTCACAAATTCTATTGACCTTTGACACCTCACGTAACACATCTGAAGCTTATGGTGTTACAACACATGATGATCTCAGGTAAAGAAAAAATTCAATGAATCGACCTAGTGGAGTGAGCTCGACTAAGCAACGAGGTGATCGAGTTGAGCTCAATAGCATGAACCTTCACAAGTTTGCATTGGACACACGGGAGAGGTCTGATTTTGTCGCAATATTAAGGCTTGACATATGTTTTTTGTACAAACGCAAAGAATACATCACGGGATGAGAAGACTTTGGGAAAACACTTTCGTTGTATGAATTTTGGTTGAGCTCACATGATGAGTGGATGGGATCGAGTCCCTAATAGCTCAGACGAGCTAATGCCTTTTTGAGTGATTCAAAATGAAGATAGGTTATCGAGCCATGGAATTGACTTGTTGGTCGAAGTAAATGAGAAACTCATAGTTGATGTAACATTTTTTGTCGTCACAGGTACGTTATATTGGAAACAATCTCGAACTCAACCAAAGCACCATCTATCTATACTCAACCAATACAAATTCTCTAGGGTCTAGTAGGCCCCCATATATAGATAGGGACCTACCACAACACATCCATATATTTTATTTCACGAATGGGGACCTACACCCTTCGAGGCATGGATAAATCACTCGGCTTGAGTAGATTGTACAGTGGGTTAGGGATAACTCGAGCCACATCGTTGAGCCAAGACAGAGACAGCGTGATTTAGGGTAAGCTCAAAAGAGAAAGAGATGACTCGGATGAGATTCGAGTTAAATTTTTAATAACCCAGGATGAAAATATAACACGCTTTAGTTGTAGTCGAGGTGTTCATAGATGCACTAGATCAGGAGTTAACGATTACCTGTGAGATTTGATGGAAGTAATCAGCTCAATATGGTTGCACTCCGTAGAAACTAAACTTGTTATACATAGAGAATGAATCTATTAGACCGATTGTTAGGGTATTTGTACAACTGGTGATAAGGGTTTCGGGTGTTGAGAGCTCAAGGTTTGGGATGACTGTGATTTGGTGCACGCATCAAATAATATAGCTCGGAAAAGTTGATGCAGTGATCTCACAAAAACAGTTACATGGATTGGCATAGAGATCAGAAAAAATGAGCTTGGGTTGAGTTAACAAATATTGGGAGCTCGAAACCTAATTCGCCACTGTGATGAGGTGAGTTGTTTTATCCTTGCCAAGTTAACCCAGGAAAGAGTAGCCTCGTAAATATGAGCTCATAGAATTTCAGTGACATAATGAATTTTTTAGCTCGGGGCATTCTGGACTGAGCTATTTTCAACATAACATGGAGCTCGTCGAATTAGAACTCAGGGGAAAATAATGCCGATTTAAGAAGTAAAGGGAAAAAGCCTCGACGAACTTAGGATTTGTAGGTCCAGATAATATAGCTCGAGAAAGCTCAGGAGAAAAGTTCATCGTACACAAAATTATTTGGCGTGAAGCTCATCTTGTTTGCATGGTATTTAATTGACGGGTCAGGCTGAGCTCATGGTCGAGAAAGGTGGAATGGCTCATTTACAGAGTGTCACGAGTGAACTAGAGGAGGTATTGAGAGGGTCGGAAATGAAATGAGTGCACGGCTCAAGGTTCACCCATGTATTGATAGACAAGCTAACTCATAGTAAATATTCACTCGGATGCTTTAGTGTGAACCAGTAGCTACTGAGCCCAGTGGAAGGGACATAGCTCAATCAAATTTAGGTGTCGAGGCTAAGCTAGGGAGCTCGGTTTAATGAGGAATCTTGAGTTCGAGTGGTTCAGAGAGTGAAGTCGAAGCAAAGGCATTTTCAGAGTTTCGTAACTAAAAATTTCAGACTTTGTCTATCCAAATTTAAAATATGAGCACACAGTGGGGCTAGCACGTAGGGCTTGATATCAGTGGGAGATTAGTCTTGGCATTACGGAAATGATCTTGAGCATGGATCATACAGGTGAATCAGAAATCATTCAAATGTAAGAAGCTCGATGTCAATTGAGCTAGCAAAATTTGACATACCTCGTGTAGTTTGGTGTCAACATGGATGCCAAGCTAGCTCGTGAAAACTAGTTTCTCAGGTTGTGAGAAAATGCTTAAAAATCATAGATAGGTAATCCTGATGAGATGGACCTTATGTTCCAAGTATTCAAAGAAGTGATTAGAGGAAGTTTTGAAGTGAGGTCGTTGTTTTTAGAACCAGCTGGAAAAACTTATCACAGTTTCAAGCAGTGGGCATCATACTTTTTTCTAGGCAAGCCATAATTTAGAAAAAAACCCTTTCTTAGTGGATCACCACTTCTAATTTATGGTTTTCTTTCTTGAAAATCTCTTTCCCTTATCCCTTGAAATGTTAGCATAGGTCTAGTTAGCCACTTTTATTGCATTAGGAGTAGTTTAGTGCTTAGTTTAGGAAGAGTAAGGTGACCTTCTTCGGAGGTTTACCTCAAAAGCAAGTCCCACATCTTGAGAGGTGATCCCATGTTACCCAATCACACCAAATGTTGTGTTCACCTACAGGTGATTTGGGGGGTGCAGTGATTTGGTGATAACAATACCTACTCCAAATGTGTTGCCATAGATTATTTAGATAAGTCTTTCTAACTAGTTTTACAAGACCGAATGACACCTCTTCAAACACGCAGCCACAGATTCTTGTGTTGAATTTTTATAACAAATTTTGCAATGAAATATACAACTCCATATGAGAGGATATTTGAAACAATATCCATATTAGAATCATTTTCTGACATCACTGCAAACAAAAAGAATCACCATCATTGTTATTACATCATTCATTATTGTAACTATAAGACATCAATATATTGATCTTTACTAAAAATAAAGGCTAGTTTAACTATAAAACTTACTTAAATATGGGCGTTATTTATGTGGATTAGGTGACTCCTTGTGATCTTGCATAGTAGAGTAATCTCTTTAAGGTATATCTACCTCTTTAAGAAAAGAGATAACATTAGCTATAAGAAAAGGGAACAATTCCAAAGAGATAAACAATTTAGTCATTTGGTAATTAGGATGTAATATAATGGTGAGAATCGAACTGAAATATGATATTGTGAAAGTAGGAATTATTCTCCACCAAGAGGAAAAGAAATATGCTGGTCAGAATGATCAAAATGAAAAGATTGAACTTAATGTATCAGAGAAGAGAAAGTTCAAATAATACAGTGCAAAAGGGAAGATGATTCTAACTGAAACATATTAACATGTTGTCTTCCTACTAATGAAACTACGAATAAACAAATGTATCTGTCCCTCTATTATAATGTTTCCAAATAATCATTACCTTCATTTTAGTCATTGTTATACAGGGTTTCCCATCTAGATTACGAGAGAGATTAATCTTCTTCCCTTATTTATATCCAGCTGAAATCAATTCATTGTGTACCTGCGGAGCTAGCCACATTGTTGTCATATCTTCTGGATCAACCTAATCATCCCAATATTTGATGCTAGGGGCCATCCTTGTAAAACTATCTATGACAAGCCCTTTAACACCAATAACTAAAGGGACTTAGTTTACAAGAAATGCAAACAACAAAATCTCAATAGAAGTTCCAGAACACATAACCATACATGTGTACATTATATAAGTTGATAGAATTGAATAATTAACTGTCATGTAGATATGTGTACTTTCCAAATCATTACTGAAAAATATGGATGTTTTTTCTAGCTTCATACCTTGTTTATCAGCTATCATAAAACAAGCCCTTGATATAAATCGTACAAATGTTTTGTTAAAAAAGGAATGTGTATGTAAAAGACAATGTGTATAAATGCTTCATTCTTAACAAATGATGATTTGAGCAAGTTAAGTTCTTCGTAGGAATGATATCCATGTGGTTTATTGCACTTTGTTTAAATCCATACTATATAAGAGTAAAAAGGAAAATTTCACTCATAACTGCAAAATTATATGAGAGAGAAATGTGACCACCAAAATGCATCAGATTAAATTAAAAATTCTTAAAAATAATAAATTCAAATCCCTGAGCAATTAAGGGAATGAATAAATGTTTTTTTCACTATCTTCTTAAAATCCTTACAAGCAAAAAGGCAAAAGGAATGTTGGCCCATTAATTCCTTAATTTAGTATTTCTTACTTCTAGGAAAGGAATATCCAAAACATGTTGATTTCGATTGTGAAGATACTGTACATCCACAAAAAGGTACAAAATGAACTGATCATGTATGCAACAATGGGTTAGAGTGGACACATGTTATAACAAAAGATCTAAGTCGAAGGAAATCAATTGACTAAAAAAATGAGATAAAAATGCAAATGTAATGAATGTGGGCCTTCCACTCAAATCTTGTTTAAAAACATATAACTTATCATGGGCACACCCTCTAAAACAAGACATGAGATAACCAAGCTATAGTGTAGAACTCTTAAGGCCATTCATATAGCTTGAATTTAATTGAATAGGATGACGTGTTGGAAGGGAATGAAAATAATTAGTTAATAGTAATGACTATTTAGGTCCCCTCAAAACTTCTTCATTCTTCATGTTACTTTTACATGCAAAAAGGCTAAGGAATGCACCTTAGAAAGAGAAACTACTCAGTAGAGACAACCGAAAAACCCTACTTTGAGAAGCACTTATGAAGTCACATAACAACCAAATAAGACCATTGAAATAAGTGTTTTTCATAAAATTTAACTACCCTTGGAGATTTTTTACACTCCTAAAATCATAAGAGTTCAAAAATGTAGCCATCCCCACAACTACCATAGATTATTTTCTAAAATTAATTCTTATATATCTTCTTTCTAGTTAATATCATGCTTAAATAAGGGCTAATTTGACCTTAAACTATGTTTTCATAGTCAAATGTAAAAATCTAGAATGTTTCAGTACAAGTAGGGGTATAGGTATGGTACACTGAAACGGCAATTTTTTTAAAACCTCAGGTACGGTACGTTGTGGGTACGTTTGTACAATATATTTTTAAAAAGTAATATATATATATATATATATATATATATATATATATATATATATATATATATATATATAACAATAAGTGGATTTTTTGTGAGCACATTAGTAGATGGACTCATAGATTTAATGTTTTGTGGTCTTGTTATATTTAGTCAAATAAATATTTCTTTAGATGGATTTTGATTCATAATAAGTTTGTTGTTACATTTTAATACTGACCTATAAAATATTAAAATGTAACAACAAACTTATTATGAATCAAAATCCATCTAAAGAAATATTTATTTGACTAAATATAACAAGACCACAAAACATTAAATCTATGAGTCCATCTACTAATGTGCGCACAAACAATCCACTTATTGTTAAGGCCCAGGAAAAGGTTTGGGGATAATGAAATCTTTTCATAGAGTTGTTTGGAGGTATCCTCTTGGAGAGGGGGGCCCTTTAAGCCACCTCACACTATCCAAGAAGCCATTCTCATCCTCTGTAATTAGTCCAGTTGAGGGAGTTGTGAAATATTTTCTAAGCATTGTATACATTTTGAACTGAGATTGATGAAGCATATAAAAAAATTTAAGGTGTTTACATTCCATCCACTTCCCAAATATGTACAAATCATGAAATATTTTAATTACTTTCTCAAACTAAAGGAGGGCAGAACAATCTCTTTTCAAGGCAAGGATCTTGTCATTATATTTTTGATCTGAAAATGTGTGAGGTAAATTCTTGCTTATAAAGATTTCCAAGGATCTAAAGAACTCAACATCAATTTTATGGCTCTTAAACTCTAAAATTTATTAATTCCCTTAAAAATATGCACCTTAGTTTGATTATCAATCACAACACTGACATGTGCATTTGCGGTTTATTGAAACTTACGTCCATTTTCATGTTTTTAACGAATGATTGCTTAGTCAAAATAAGTTAAACCTATTACTAATTTTATCTGATCAAAAGCTTCATCCAAAACCTGAAATCAAATCCATGAAAACTAGATTGATAACAGAGTTTACCCAAAGGCTACTTCTCTGGAGTCTCGGAAAGAGAATCAATTTATTATTGCCTAAAGACGTACAATTAACCCTTCCATAATGAAAAATAGACCATTATACCTCTAAATGAGTTTATCTAAGACTCTCGGAAATCTAGACAAAATTAGAAATTGTCCTGAAGGCAAAATTTGTGGCTCCTACAGTGCTTCCACAGTGTGATCCCCTTGCAAATGCAATTGAAAAATGATTACAATAGAAGTTTTAAAAACACTACATGGAAACAAATGATATATATGGAATTCTCATGAAATTATGAGAAACTTCACTTTTTACCCCATGGTCTGGTTCAGCCCCTAAGTGCTTGAAAAACTCAGATCTTTGTTTGTTCCCAATGCCCTTTTCATGAAAATGTGATGGAAAATCACCTACACGATAAAATAGGTAGAAATTCATTGAAATAAAATTACATATTTGGATTCCTCATGGAATTATAAGCAATTTTGGTTCTTACACCAAGTTCTAACTCGGAGCATAAGTGCCTCAAAAATGGCCTTCTTTGAAACTGCCCCTATTTTGTCATTGCACAGTCATGCAACTATGTGTGTTTAAATGTCAATGAGATCGTCTTTTATCCCATCGAGCCCCTTGGGTGAGTTGATTTGGGTAACCCGATCGTAAGGAATATGTTGTGGGTTTGAGCTCATCTTTCTTCTTTTATGTCACGTTCGTTTGTGTAAATAATAAGTCAGATAATAACACCCATTTAAAATTGAATCTAGTGTTCAACTAACACTTGTGATTATTTCGATTATCACTGCAAATATTCACTATCGAGAATAATTAAACCATCAACACCCAAAAATTCCCATAGTCAAGATCTGAATCAATGTGAATCTACATATTCCATACACACTGAACTGTAAAAGGATAGATCAAATTGAAAGTGTGTTTACCCAAAATGGTGAACATTTCAATGTTGCAAATGATCACCATGCATAGTTGCACACCAGTTATTTAGTGCAAATAATGTACACACTGATTGTAACTACATAGAGTAGTCACAAGTAAACACCCTAAAAATAAGGGTCATCATTTATGTGCAAGTACTTTACATAGAAACAATGAGTTTGTATATTACCTACAATATCAAAAAAATTTCTCAGAAATGCACAATGAAATTTAACAATAGTACTAGAAATGTAAATTTCTAAAAATAGACATTTACCACATGCCCACTAAAACTGCATAACTGTTGTTAAAACTAGAAAGTGGTATACTACCATCCTTTAGAAAGTAAGAAGTTAAATCTGAACATTTTAAACCTGTCTCCTAGATCCTCTTATTGGTGACCTCATTTCCAAATTTCAAGGTAATTAAAAAACCATGTGAATTAATCCTTCAACATACACTATAAATCCACAACTTACCCTGTAGAATTTTGCATGCTTTTCAACAAATATTGCATTGCAAAAATAAACCTATCCAAATCACATGAGCCTACATTCTCTGTATCCAAAATTGAATGGACTCATAAGTGGTTTCCAAAATGGATAGCTTAAAAAGGTTAATTTAAAAATTATGGTTCAAAACTTCTTTTACTAATAATATTACTAGGGAAGATGTTGATGTGCAACCCTATGCTTTTACTAAAAATTCTATGTTTGCTGGGCATACTGATTATAAGTACTTGAGGTATCAGGTCATCGATACTCCTAGTATTTTGGATCATCCTTTAGAGGACATGAATACTATTGAGATTCTTAGTATTACCACCTTGGCTCATTTTGAGGCATTTTCTTGATTATTTTTTTTATATTTCTAGATCTTGTGGTTATAGCATCGCTCACTAGCTTCCTTTTTTTAATAGCATAAATCCATTGTTGTTAACAAGCCTCTTGTTTTAATGTGCAATGAGATTGATTTGCATCCATTAGAGACATTTCCAGAGGATAGGAAATTGGTGGTAGAGATTAAGGAAGAGGCTGAGAAAAATATGGTTGGATTGTATGGAAATCAGAGTGCAGACGAAGGGGATGATGGTGTCTTGATTTCGATGAGTGCTTTGACGGAAAAAGGGGTGATTGCGGTAAAAAATGTGGCATGTGAAAATCTGTCTGAGCAGAGGGTGGTGTTTAAGATGAAGTCTAATAAAATCAATAGTTTTCTTAATAGGATTCATGGTGCCATGCAAAAGCCAAGAGATGGAAAGGGAAGTCTTCCTTGACTTCCGCAAGTTGTTTTGGATTCCAAGGTTTGATATTTTGCTAAACAGACAAATAAATTGGAGAATGATATTAAGAATGAGAATTGTTGTGTTGGGGTTTACACTACAAGCTTGAACAAGCAATATATTTTAGAAAATGATGAATGGAAGGAAGATGATATTCCGTAAATAATGGATGAGAACAATTTTTCTGACTTTATTGATCCAGATATTTTGTAGATACTTGAGGAGTTAGAAAAGGAAGAAGGGCTTAGGATGGAAGAGGTAGATTTGAGCTCGGAGAAAAAAGAAGCTCTCGATGAAATTATGAAGAATAAGAAGATGTTTATCGAGGAACATAAATTGAATAAGATCACTGCTAATAGTAGCCCTACTGTTCCTAAGAATTTTGACGAAGAGAGAAAGTATAACTTAAACAAAATGGGTAGACATATTTCTAGCTTAGGTCTGGATCCTTCTGCAACAATACATACAGCTTGAAGTAGATCAATGTCTCATTAAGGTCGAAAAGAGAGAGGTCGAGTGGAGTGGAGGAAAATAACGATGTCATGGATATTGATCATCCCAACAAGAATCGGTGTTTTCTATCACGCTCAATATCCAGGTCTAAGCCTCCCAGTGAAATTGTTCTAGGAGAAGCCTATAAGGACTCTACTCAGAAATTAAAAGTATCAAACTTGGCAAGAAGGCATCAAAGAAGAGGAACAAGGATGCTCGCAAAGGAGAGGGTGATAGAGTGATAGTGAACCTAAAACAAAAGCATTTGTTTTCTGGCAAGTGATATATTGGGAAAAATGCTAGACGTTAAAAGGTCAATAGTTCTTTATGCAAATTCTGCAATTGTTTTTGATATTTCTGGTTGGATTGAAATACTAACTTTCATTAGATGAAGGGTTTTGTTTTCATGGATGCATTGGAGTTGATTTTATTGTGTTTGTGTGTTTTAGTTTAGGTGACTTCATTAGAATATACCTTCAGTCGTGTTCATTTTGTTCAAAAGATTTTATGTTCTATCTATACCAATGGGAGGAGTAGATTCCTTAGTTAATGAAGAAGATTAAATGCTTTTGTCATAAATTTGGCTATTTATCTTCAATGGGTTTTTTTTATATGGAAAATTATAGAAAATCATATCATTAGCACTTCATTTGTGAATTCAAACTAGAGGCAAATAATAAACAATAAAACCGTTCCACAACTCCATCATCAACAACAAATAACATTATCTTTAGACTATTCAAACTTCCCCAGAAGAAACATGTTTCATATAGACGAAACACATGTCAAATCCATGGATTGAACCAATTCCATCCTTGGTTTCAATGCCATAACTTTATCTACATAGGTAAAAAGAAAACACATGCATTCTAATCTTCGTTGTTAAACATCTCAGAGATTGAAAATCACAATATGTCATACAACACTAATTTAATACTATGTAACATGGTATATAAAGCCTCACCATCTCATGTTTATAATTTTTTGTTAGAGATGGCAATAAGGTAGAGTTTGAAAACCCAATCCATTTACCTCGGAGGGTGAGGAGGTTGAACCTATTTCTTATTGGTACACGTGCTAGGAATTAGACGATGATATAAAAATGTTATGGATGTAAGGGCCAAACACAGTTTCTCACTTTGAATGCTCTGAATGAATGTGATCATAAGTTTTCTAGAGTTGATTTTCGTCATAGATTGGAAACTCAACGTGTTGTTGTTGTGACAATTGAACTCAAGAAAAATACAAATAAGCTTACAAAATGGATAGCTCAGACCCTTCTTGGAAGTACAGATGTCATGAAACTGGGTTATGTGTCTAGGATTCACCCTCAGGAGTACTTCAACAAATCCAAAAAATATATAGGCTAAATTGAGAAGTGGGTTTTGTGGAAAATGGTCTAAAAAAATGTCAATAGACATAATACTACAATATTAGAAGATTCATGAAAAAAACAAGAGGCCGAATTTAAATACATACATCTTAATGATGATCTTCTTCCTAGAATCTTGTGACATCTCATTCGTCTCATAATTTAAGAACACTGATATCAAAGAATAAAAGGAATCATTTTAAACATACACACTAAACTGATTTGTTTCCAATCAAAATGATGGTATAAATTATGCTTGATGACTAAAAAATAGTAATTTTATTACAACTTAGAATTTTATTTGCGGCAACCCCCACCAGGATCTAGAGGATTTGGGTTGCTACTAAAAGAAACACTTTCCAAAGGATTTCCATCTAAAGAAACATGATTTCTTAATGATAGAATCTTGAGATATATTTTCTGTAGACAGTCTTACTGCATAGCATGGACACCCAACATTATACTCCAAAAAGATGAAAAGTAAAGAATTCCATGCATCAAATCCATTTACAAACATGGTAATTTCCAAAATGTAATAACAATTTTGAAATTCATATTAGTAAAAAAATTGGAAACCATATGAAACTAAGGGCATTACTAAATGAGATCTATGATCTGTTTGTATATAAGGTGCAATAGCATAGAAATTTAGAAGAAAAATACCTTTGTTGTTTTCTTGAGTTAATGAAACCATAAAATTGAAGCAAGATTTTAAAGTTCCCCATAAGGGGAAATGTACAAGAAAAATAGGTAAAACTATCATTGCAAGCTGCAAAATACTTGCCGGCCTGGATTGTTTCAAAATGTTTATAGTTTTATGCCCTCAAAAAGTTTTGCATGAATTTGGGAATTAATTATTTTAGATAAATTCAAATATATTGGGGTTTGAACAATTACTACGGAATACCCTACTTTCCAACCCAGCGCCAACTCTCTCGTCTGCTTCGCCGCAAGAAACGCCATGCAACGGAATGCCACGAATATCACCAATGCAGACAATTTCTGATCCAACCATTTCAAGCACCCGCTCGTGTCGGGTTCGACCTCTAGGGAGTGAATGAGCAGGTCGATAGGGTAAATATCAAGACCATTTTCAATCCCCTCGATTAGAAGCTCATGCTTTTGGTGGAGGAGAGCTCACACAGTGCCACTCTCGATATCATGAAAAGTGTTAATCATAATCTTGTCAATGTTGTAGAGGTGTTGGGAATGGCAGAGGAAGAGGTGGTCTATGGGGTCGTCTCTGTTCTACATGGGATTGGATATGTTCTGGATGTTGGAGGGAAAAGGAGGTTGTATGGATTTGAAGGAGGGTTAGACGAAAGATGCATTGGTATGGAGTTTGGAAGTGTGGCTAGAAAAATGAGGGGTGGAAATGGAGGTTTGAGGGGATTGAAGGAGGCTTAGAGTTAGAACAGAGGTTGGAGGGGTTTATTGGAAACTTAGAGTTAAAATGGAGGATGGAGGGGTTTGAAGGAAGTTCAAGAAGATTAGAGTTTGGAATGGACATTGGGGGGTAACTAAGGTTGTCATGGAAGGAGGATTTTAAAGGAAGGTTGGACGAAGGAGGGGTTGGCATGGAGTTTGGAAGGAGGGTTGGAGAAATGAGGGGTTAGAATGGACAAATTAGAAAATGGGGGGTTGGACAAAGGAACCTCAAGAGGTTAGAGGGGATTGAAGGAGACTTTGAGTTATAATTTAGTTTGGAGGGGTTTAAAGGAAACTTAGAGTTAATATGAATTGTGGAGGGGTTTGAAAGAGATTTGGATGGATGGGTTTGAATTGAGGTTGGAGATAAAATGAAGAATTAAGTTTGGAGGAAAAATGAGGAAATTGAGTTTGGGGTATAAAGGATGGTTAAACACATGAAGGGTTGGGATCAAGGTTAGAAAGATTGCAGGACGGAGGAGTGGTTAGAATAAAAGTTGGGGGTTGAAGAAGGGTTACATGGAGGAAGGCTTTGAAGGAAGGTTTGATGGATGGGTTTGAATGGAGGTCGGAGAGAAAATCATGAATAAAGGTTGGAGGAAAAATGAATAAATTGAGTTTGGGGTTTGAAGGAGGGGTAGAAGTAGGAGGGGTTGGGATCAAGGTTGGAAGGAGTGCAGGATAGAGGATTGGTTGAAATAAAATTTGGTGGTTGAAGGCTTGGATGGATGAGTGGCTAGAATATAATTTCAGGTCGAAGAAGGGTTGGATAGAAAAGGGGTTGGAAGGAGGGGTGGATGGAGGAGGGGGGGTTGGAATGGAGTTTAGAAGGAGGGTTTGACAATGTAGGGGTTGGAATGGATGGCTTTAAAGGAGGCTTATAGTTAGAATGGAGGTTGGAAGGCTTTGAAGGAAGGTTTGATGGATGGGTTTGAATGGATATTGGAGAGAAAAGGAGGAATGAAGGTTGGAGGAAAAATGAATAAATTGAGTTTGGGGTTTGAAGGAGGGCACCTAGGACTGTAAAGACCTAGGACTGTAAAAGACTCTCACAAAAGAATTTTGGGTGACAAAGGCACAATTTTTTTTTTACGGAGCATTTTTAAAGTTCTAGGAATATATGTAATTCTTAGAAGATATTTTCCATTTTCTAGATTTTGAGAAAGCTAATATCCTTCCTAAGGGATGTACAGTGGGCTTTATAGGGCCCACATTTACCCAACACAATCAAAAGGGTTACAATTAGTATGTAAATATTATCAGGTGTTTTATTCCATCTCCATAATGTCATGGAATTGACACTGTAAAGTTTAAAAATGTGTCGAATGGACTTAAAGTTTTTATGAGCCCAAACAGCTCACCAAATTGCTCGACAAGCTTGCATAACACATGAGAGGGTTGAACTTCAGTTTATTTTGGTCAATATAAATAAATTGTGTTTGAAGAAACCTAATGATCAGTGCCTTGGGTGCGAACGTGGTTCCTAAGGAGTTGGGCATGACTCAGAGGAGAGCTCTGGGAAGAACTCGATCAGATGAATGGGTGAATATCAAGTTTGCAGTGATGAGCTCAGGTAAAGAAAAAATTCAATGAATCAAGCTAGTGGAGTGAGATTGACTAAGAAATGAGGTGATCATGTTGAGCTCAACGAAATAGACCTTCACAAGTTTGCATTGGACACACGAGAGAGGTCTGATTCTGTCGCATTATCAAGGCTTGACATATGTTTTTTACAAACGCAAAGAATGCATCACAGGATAACAAGACTTTGGGAAAACACTTTCATTTTATGAAGTTTGATCGAGCTCACATGATGAGTGGATAGGATTGAATCCCTAATAGCTCGGATGATCTGATGCCTTTTTGAATGATTCGAACTGAAGATAGGTTATCGAGCCATGGAATTGACTCATTGGTCGACATGAACGAGAAAATCGTAGTTGATGTAACTATTTTTGTTTTCACATGTACATTATATTAGAAATAAGCTCGAATCGAGGCATGGATAAATCACTCAGCTCGAGTAGATTTCATAGTGAGTTAGGGATAACTCGGGCCACATCATTGAGCCACAAAAGAGACATGACAATGTAGGGTAAGCTCGGAAGAGAAAGAGCTGACTTGGATGATATTCGATTTAAAATTTGAATAGCCTAGGATGACAATAAAGCATGCTTGAGTTGCAGTCGAGGTGTTCATAGACGCACTATATCAGGAATTATGGATTTCCTTCGGGATTTGATGGAAGTAATCAGCTCAATGTGGCTACACTCTGTGGAAACTGAACTTTTTATACATAGGGAACCACTCTATTAGATTGATTGTTAGGGTGTTTGTACAACTGGTGAAAAGGGTTTTAGGTGTTGAGAGCTCAAGGTTCGGGATGACTGTAACTTGGTGCACACATCAAACAAAATAACTTAGCAAATTTGATGTAGTGATCTCGTAGAAATGATTACATGGATTGGCATAAAGATCAGACAAAATGAGATCGGGTTAAGTTAACAATATTGGGAGCTCGGCACCTAATCCGCCACTGTGATGAAGTGAGTCATTTTGTCCCTGTCGAGTTAACCCAGGCAAGAGTAGCCTCGTAAATACGAGCTCATAGAATTTTAGTGCCAGAAGGAATTTGTGATCTCGGGGCATTCTGGACTAATCTATTTTCAACATAGCATGGAGCTTTTTGAATTAGAACTTATGGAGAAATAATGCCGAGTCAAGTAGTAAAGGGAAAAAGTCTCGAAAAGCTTAGGATTTGTATGTCAATCTAATGGAGCTTGAGAAAATCTAAGGAGAAAAGTTTTCCGTACACAAAATGATTCAGCGATAAGTTCATCCTATTTGCATGGTATTTAATTTATGGGTTAGGTTTGTTACGTTTGGAGCTAGATTGCTTCACAGTTAGCATTCAATGGAAAGTGATTGGACATACAGTGACCCGTCATCCGTCGAGGGGGGACTAGCATAGTCATGCAAAACCGTCATCGGTTAGACATGCCCGAATTCGGTCAGATAAAGTGGGAACCACGACCCGACATCGGCCAAAGCAAGTGGGAACCGTCTGCGGTTAGGTCTAACCGGCGCTAGTTACCTGTGCAATGTGTTTTATTTTAAGTCACGGGATTTAAATATAGATTTTGTTTTAAAGAAAATCTATTGGATGTAATTACATAGCTAAGGTGCCCTAATTTTATATATTTTATATATAAGCATGAAATTTAGGGCTTAGGTGAAAAAATGAGAAGGATCAGATTAGATCCTTGATTCTCCGAGATCGAGAGGATGAAGACAAAGAAGAAGAAGAAGAGGAAAAAGGAATAGGTTACATGAAGACAAAGACTCCATAGAGAGGAGCTAGACAAAAGGAAATAGCAGGCTATTGTATTTCCTTTGTATTGTTTAGTCTCATGTAATGGGTTGCATATTATGCAAAGCACATAGCATTTCTTCTTGTAAATCCACATGTTTGTGAGATCTTGTATTATAGATCTATGTAGATCTCTAGTCTTGCATTGTAGATCTATGAGATCTTGTATTATTGATCCATGTAGATCTAGATATTGTAGAGGTCTCGTTTGTAGATTCACAATACAATGAGATTTTGGCTACACAGTGGCAGATGCAGGGTAGCTTTACGTATGTGAGATCTGGTTATGTTTGAGAGGCACGGTTGGAGTGCACTCAAGTAGATCTGGTTAGAGATCTAGAGGAGACGCAAGTGGTGGTATGGAGGCACGGTTTAGTGTACTTAGGCAGATCTGGTTAGAGATCTAGGAGGAGGAGCTACTCTTGTAGAGATCCACATGTACCATTGTGTAGAAGAGTGGGTTTGTAATCTCTTCTTATATTATATATATATATGAGATCTCTATTTTTTTGTGGACATAGCCCACATTTGGTGAACCATTGTACATGCTTGTTATGTGTGTGTACTTTTATGTGATTTGGATTATTCTATTTTATCCTCCCAATGCTGTAGATTTTGTGGGGAATTGTTTAGATCCTGTGTGCATGATTTTGTTTGTTATTAAATCATAGCACTATTTCGCTGCCCCTAAATCCCAATAGCTGGTATTAGAGTAGCATTTGTTTTTCCTGATGAGAAGATCATAGGAAGAGATTTAATCTCAAGTGGGAACTGGAAGAATAAGGTTGCTGGAAGTTATAGGGTGATCGTGGTCGGTTACTGAGTAACTTGGTTACAAACAAAAAATCACAGATCTGAAGAAATGGAAAGATACATAGATTATATCTTGTTTGCTGAGGTGTCCCCAAATCTCAGAGGCATAAGCATGTTGGTCAAGTTATAGATCCAGTTATCGAGGTATGGTTTTACCTTGGTATTGCAGTGCTTATATTATTTTGGTTGCACATACTTGTTTGGGACTACAGATCTAGATCTGAGAATGAGATAAAAAGGAACAGTTATGCATCCTTTGGTGCAGTTAGATACACAGGCTTCGATAGAGAGGCAGTAACACAAAACGAAGATGGGGCTTCTATCATAGAAGCATGTACTTTAGTTGAAGATGTGGTTGAGTGTCTTGGTGCTAGTAAGGTGATGTGTTTCATCTTGATGCAATTTATTGCATGGACTTGTTAAGTTTTTTGTACGAGATTTGGATGCTTCTTAAAATGACTGGCTCAGCTCAACTATCGGCTTCAGTCGAAGTAGGAACCTGGTGTGGTATGCTATGACAAATTCTATGGTGTTGGGCTCGTTCCAGTAGCATTGACATCAGTCTGAGAACCGAGGTCAGTCACAGAGGAACCGATACTGGTCAGCTAACCATGGTTGGTTAGGGGATGACTGTGGTTGGTCTTTGTGGCAATTTATCTATACAGGTTTTTTTACAGCAAGAGAGGGCGGATGGTTCAATGTCCTATTTTGGAGGATCAGGTTTCTGGCACAGTGTGTACAGGCAGAAAGAGGATGGAGTTGGCTTGGTTAGTCCATTAAGACTTTGATTCAGGTATCTCTATATGGTTCATGTTTTATTTCTTTCGTTTAGAGCAACTGATATTATGTTTGGACTGTGTGCACAAATTTACACCATGGTTTCTTAGTGTTGTTTGACTTTTACTTCCCGGTTGTGTGGAATCTTGAGGACAAAGGGTTTCTAGTCTAAACATGAGATCCTCAATGAAAATTGATAGTTGGACACAGTTGCAGGTAACGAGAGATGTTGAGTACATACGGATGGAAAGAAGGTGATTCAACTACTTCACAAGAAGTCCAAACTTCTGTGATGTAGAAGTATTCTCAGAGAAGAAAGGGAATTAATTTTATAGGTCTTTCATCTAGTTTTATTTCTCACTTATGTATTAGCAGGTAGTGCAGGGGATTTTGTGTTCAGTGGGAGCAAGCGATGGTTGTTGGCATTACAGGGTTGGATACATGATACACATGCAGAGTGAGAGGAGATTGCTACTATTCAGAGTGGTAGAGGCTCTAGTTGGCTTTGGAGGATAGTTAAGGATTTGTAGGTATATTGAGTTTATTACTTTCTGATGTCACTTCTGGTTTATTTTTTGGTGCCTGGATATCCCTATGGGATTATAGTTGATGGTTAGATTCAGCTGGGTGAAGATGATAGAGCAATTTTTTAGAGTTTTAAGGGTTAAAAGAGAAAATATGACTATTACAGAGACCGGTGTCGGTTAGGATTAACCATGGTCAGTCATCTGGTAACCATGGTTGATTAGGCAGTGACCGGGGTCGGTTAGGAAACCATGGTCGGTTCGGTCACAGGTTTAACATCAGTTTTTATTTACCATTTTTAGATGGTGCCCTTGTTTTGGTTTCATCTTGGTTGATCTATGCAGTATGTTGATGACATGTATGTTGATATTTGCACTTGGTATTAGTGGCATGGTTCAGAAAGGATGTTTTTTATTGACATTGATGAGCACATGATTCATATTTGGCTTTGGAGTTAGTTGGTGGCAGACTTGGAGATTTTGGAGAGCTAGTGATATGGATGGATGTACATGGTGAGTTTGTACATGTTGGATAGATTCAATTTTATGAGTCTTTGATGATGTAGATGTTTAATTTGCACATGGATGCCTTGAGCATGAGTAGGGGATGTTTGTATTTCCTCTTGTACTATGTTACTCCTCGAGAGATGTTATCTACAAATGGTTGTCTTGGACATGCTAGTTTTTTATGCAGAGTTAGATTTGCAGATTGCAGTGTTTGGGTTCTATTAAGTTATGCAGGTTTGTGGATTGACCACCCACTGCTGCAGGTAGAACTCACGTGGGCTATCTTTACCCAGGATCTTGTTTTGCTTTTGCATATTCCAGTTTGACCTGTCTTGGTCAATTACATTGGCGGTTGCATGGAGACATGGATAGACGGATGGAAAACATGGTTGGTTTTACAGGTATGCTTACAGATGTGATTGAGGCTCAGAACTTCATTTTGAGTGGGATCTCTTACAGGTGTGTTAGTCATGATGGCTTGTTGCATGAGAAGCTAGGCTGGCTTGTTTGTCTAATACCAACAATTGGTATGGTGTTACGACTTAGTGGGAGCTTAAGGATTGGTGTCACAAATTAGTTGTAGCTTTGTGCAGGTTTGGTAAGTCATGGTTTCATCTTCTTGGTTTGAGAAGATGGTTTTAATATTCCTGGTTTTAGTTTTTTAGAAAATTCTTGAAGGAAAGAATAGATGGTCTTCATAGTGCGTAGAGGAAGGTGATGTACAGGTACACGTATAGAGATTCAATGATTTATCTCCAAGTGGGAGATTGTTAGGTTGTGGAGCTAGATTGCTTCATACTTAGCATGTAATGGAAAGTGATTGGAAATACAACGACTTGTCATCGGTCAAGGGGGGAACCAGCATGATCACCCAGAACCGTCATCGGTCAGACAATCTCGACTTCAGTCAGAGCAAGTGGGAACCGCGACCCGACGTCAGTTAGAGAAAATGGGAACCATCCGCGGTTAGGTCTAAGCGGCACCGGTTACCTATGCGATGTGTTTTATTTCAAGTCATGGGCTTTAAATATAGATTTTGTTTTAAAGTAAATCTATTGGATGTAATTACATAGCTAAGGTTTCCTAAGTTTATATATTTTATATATAAGCGTGAAAGTTAGGGCTTAGGTGAAAAAATGAGAAGGATTAGATTAGATCCTTGATTCTCTGAGACCGAGAGGATGAAGACGAAGAAGAAGAAGAGGAGGAAAAGGGAACAGGTTTCATGAAGACATAGACTCTATGGAGAGGAGCTAGATAGAAGGAATAGTAGGATACTATATTTCCTTTGTATTGTTTAGTCTCATGTAATGGCTTGCATAGTATGCAAAGCACATAGCATTTCTTCTTGTATATCCACATTTTAGTGAGATCTTGTATTATAGATCTATGTGGATCTAGTCTCGCATTGTAGATCCATGATATCTTGTATTATTGATCAATGTAGATCTAGATATTGTAGAGGTCTCATTTACAGATTCACAATACAGTGAGAGCTTGGTTGCAAAGTGGAAAATGTAGGGTAGCTTCAGGTATGTGAGATCTGGTTATGTTTGAGAGGCACGGTTAGAGTGCACTCAGGTATATCTGGTTAGAGATCTAGAGGAGATGTAAGTGGTGGTATGGAGGCATGGTTTAGTGTACTTAGGAAGATCTGGTTGGGGATCTGGGAGGAGGAGATACTCTTGTAGAGATACATGTACTCTTGTGTAGAAGACTGGGTTTGTAATCTCTTGTTATAGTATATATATGAGATCCCTATTTATTTGTGGACGTAGCCCACATTTGGTGAACCATGGTACATGCTTGATATGTGTGTGTACTTTTATGTGATTTGGATTATTCGAGTTTATCCTCCCACTACTGTAGATTTTGTGGGGAATTGTTTAGATCATGTGTGCATGATTTTATTTGTTATTAAATCATAGCACTATTCTACTTCCCCTAAATCCCAACAAGATTGAGCTCATGGTCGAGAAAGGCAGAATGGCTCATTTACAGAGTACCACAGGTGAACCAGAGGAGGTATTATGAGGGTTGATAATGAAACTAGTACATGGCTCAAGGTTGCCTGTGTATTGATAGACGAGCTAACTCAAATAAAATATTCACCCGAACACTTGAGTGTGAATCAGTAGCTACCGAGCCTAACAGAATGGACATAGCTCAATCAAATTTGGGTGTCGAGGCTAAGCTAGAGAGCTCGGTTTAATGAGGAATCTCAAGTTTGAGTGGTTTGGAGAGTGAAGCTGGAGCAAAGGCATTTCCAGAGTTTCGTAACTAAAAATTTTAGACTTTATCTGTCCAAATTTTAAAAATGAGCACACAATGGGGCCAGCACGTAGGGCTCAAAATCAGTGGGAGATTAGTCTTGGCATTACAGAAATGATCTTGAGCATGGATCGTGCAGGTGAATCAGAAATCATTCAAATGTAGGAAGCTCGATGTCAATTGAGCTAGCAGAATGTGACGCACCTCGGTAGTTTGTCGATCATATCATGGATTACATGAGCTAGCTTGTGGAGAAACTAAGTTACTCAATGTATGTGAGGAAATGCTTAGTAAATCATAGAGTTGTTGATCCCGATGAGGCGGGACCTGATTTTCTCAGGTATTCGAAGAAGATTGATCAGAGGATGTTCAAAGTGAATTATTGTTTAGAGACCGAGCTGGATAAACTTATAAAATTTCATACAAGTAGGCATCACAATGAAGCTATTCAAAAATTCATTTCGGATCATCCTCATGAGTCACGATTGTGGAGTCTTTTTTTAGAGTTAGCTCATTTCAGATTTAGCCCGTTTCAGACTTTCAGAGGTTTTTAGGATCAAAAAACGTTGAGCGAGTTGGATAGTTTTGAAGCCTAAAACTCTTAAATTTGGAGTTTCAAGTTTTTAGGAGTCAGAGGTTGTGAAGATGGCTGGAGCTCAAAGTTAGAAGCGGAAACGTGGTGGAATGTTTTTCGTTTAACTCGGCGAAGTGATAACATGAAGTAGTCGTTAGCCCATTCGAGTTACACGTGGAATCCAATCATGTCATTTCACATTTTGTGTAAGTGGACTGATTCAATATGGGGTTGTGTGAAAATTTTATTGACCGCCAAGCCAATAAAGGGAGGAGCCCAAAACAAGTAACTCAGTGCATATTCCACCTAGCTCGGTCAGTATTAAAGAGCCCGCTGAGTCATCCAATGAGTTAGTACGTGTGGAGTGATCTCAAAGAGATCAACGGAAATATACATATAATCGTTGAAGAGTTAATGTGTTGGTACCCAAGTTGATTCTCCTTCAAAGTCTGAGCAGGTTTGGCAGAAAGCTTAGAGACAGATAGATCATAGTGAGTCATTTTGTAGCCAAGAATGGGATCTAACTGGCCCTCTGTCACTTAGATATGGAGAAATGGATAACACCCTAAAAAGGATTTAATCTATTCTCACTACTTTATGGTTGTGCCTTTCAACCAAGTTGGGAGAACCCTTTTGTAGCCTGTTGTTTATGGAAGAGATTGGGAATTACTTCCTTGTCAAGTGTTTAAGAATACCTTGAAGAAAATATGATCAATACAACAAAACCTAACTCTCACGAGTTGTCACTCTAGATAATGGAGATAATTTCTAAGCAAGGTTCAGGGCACTAAAGAAAATGAAAACCTGAGTGTTTCTGCATGTTTTGGTAATAGAAATTGTGCATCTGTATACACACGGGACAAACAGGGGTAGTATGGGTAGAATTAATTGTTTTTGAATGATTTTTGGTGGGAGTTGAAGAAAGATAAAGTTGATTATACCAAATCTTTGAGAACTTTTACAAAAATGGAGAACTCAAATAGTAGAATGCTTTAGAGTAGCTAGGATGTTCCTTTAACCAGAATATGTGCTTCAATGGAGGCCCAAATCAGAACTTTTCACACAAACTTCAAGGATCCAAAATGAAGGCTCAAATTAGAAAACTTAACTGAACATTATCAATCTTTGTTTCGTTACGCCTAAGATACCCTCAAAGGCTAAGAAACAATCTTATAATCATGCTAGGAGTCACAGTGATTTTTTAATTTTTTTATTTCACTATCAAACGAAAGCTCTTCTGATAAATAAAATTGCAAATGCCACCAAACTATCACAAAGATAAGAACTTGTGTGATTCACATAGATTTAAATGTAAGAATGGAATGGGAACAAGAAAAACTACTTGCAGACATTCATAAATGAAGTAAACATGAATTTTACAGATTAACTCAATTTTGATTAAATTTTTCAGCAGGGGAAAGTTTCTCGAACAATCTCAGAGCTTGTCAATGGTTGTACACTCGCAACCACCTTGACATGATCAAATTTAACACAAAAGAGATAAACAGGTTTCTTCGTATAGTTTCTCAGAAAGACGGGTTCTATCAAGCTTTTCTCTTAGAAAATTAGTTCTAACCTCTAACACTCCAACCTTCCAATCTCCAACCATTTTCACAGAAAAAATCATGCCATTTATATCATTTTACAACAGAGTTTTCCTCCCAAAAAAACTCAAACATTGAGTGCACTAGTGCTCGCCATGATCCTGATCGTGATTCCCAGAATCAAATCTGTAAAAATTTGTCAAGTGATCAGGGAGTAGATCTCTTTGAACATCTATCGCATTCAACTCCTTCCTCTGGTAGATCACTCTTCCTTTTACTCATCAACCACTTCCGCCCCTAATCTGTCCAATTTGGTTCCTTGCATGCCCGAGAAGGAAAAATGGAAGATCATATCGAGCCCAAAGGTCAGATCTCATCTTAATGGTAAAAAATGTCCCTGGATTTTCCTCACCAAACCAAGATATCAACAAGTCTTTCACGTGCCAAGGAAAGAAAAATTGGGTCAAATCCGACAGTCATATTGCATATTTAATGGTGAGATATGTTTACAGACCTCCCCCACCAAACTAGGCTATCAGATTAATGTTCCTCTTCATTTGGCATGTAGGAGACTCCAAGAAATGATAAAAAAAACCACAAGAATACTCATCCCCAGGAGCTCTGGAGTGAAAATGGCAGGAAAATCAGATACAGATGCACAACTGTCGTTGATTTCTATTTTGAATTTGTACCGTCCACGTGGGAGATCCATTTTAAAACAGGCCTGCGGGTTCCCTTTTTCCTTTTGTAACTTTTGGAAAAAAGTAAAATTTTCACATTTTGCTTTGCACCTCCGCCCTTGAGAAATGAGCCTGACACATGTCCTAAGGTGGGTCCCAGAGGAACCGTGGCCGAATTCTACTATTTCACCTCTTTTTTTGGAAAAAAGGAAAATTTTCTAAGTTTCCCCCTCAACTTCGTCCTTCCACTTCTAGTCTCTGATGTGGGTTCCAGCGGAAGCACGCTTCATTTTACACTTTTATATTTTTTTTTCAGAAAAGGAAAAATTTCCAAATTTCCCATGAAAGTCTGCACTTCTGCCATTGACCGGGGTAAAATTTTGACTATTCTCTGTTGGGTTTGTAAACTTTTTCCCTGCCAATTCATATTTTTTGAATAGCCAATTAGAGACTATCGAGGCCACATGGCCAATTTGGTATTTTTTACAAATGTGACGAAAGCGGAAAATATCACCAAAAAGACCCACCAAGCTATATCCAATTAAAAATAAACACGTATACACCTTTGGGGGAAAAAAGAGAAATTTCTCTGCCTTTATAAATTTGATTGGCCAATCAGAACTGCAATATGGCTGCAGGACGCACCTTGATCTAGTTGCAAACATAGCAAAATTTTTATACAAGTTATAACGAGCACGGCCTCGCGACGTGTCTTGCTCTCATCCAATCATTTGACTGAATACCTGAATCGTTAGCTGGAAGATGTTGACATATAATTCTCTAAGGGGAGTCTCACTTTTGCCCATTGAAAATTCTAAGTAAAATGCAGGGAAATCACCATTTGCAGGCCTAGATGCGAATCACCCCTTTAAGGAAAAAGAATCTTGGAAATGATACAAGTCCCAAATGTGGTCCACAACCATGGAGAAGGATCTTCAACAACATATAAATGAAGAAAACATTTCACGCATTCCATTCGGGGAAATATAAAATATGACAGACCCCGCAGATTGAAGAATTTCGAGGTGAAAACTCCAGGGCACGACTTCAAGATGGTAAGCACTAAAGCAGAGACTTCAAACATAAGTGTGAGCTTCAAAACATACCTCTCTTAAGTTTTTCAAATTAAACTTTCTCCAACTTTTATTCATTATCATTTTGTCTAATTCTGATGATAAGCATGCGGGAGCTTCCACGTGTCCTCCCGACGCTACTCCAAGGAAAAACCCAAAAGTAGATCTTCAAATGAGCATCGTGCCTCCACGTGGACACACTTTGAGTTAAGGCTTTCCATGAATTTTTCTAAGTACCTACCTGAGCTGCATCCAACCAAAAGGTGCCACGTCTCCTTGTAGATATAAGGATGCAAATTTGACTGGGAGAAACACCCATCAAACCGTAAAATACAGAAAAATGACCATTTGAGCCTGGGATGAAATTTTCTTCAAGGACATAAAGTTTAGAAATGTTACAGGGCTCAAATATGTTCTTTAAGGATACATCCATTCATTTTCTTCAAGTACTTAGGGCAGAAATGATAAGGGAGACAAATCTTGACTATGGAGGATGGAAAACATGGGGGAAACCCAAGTTTTTGATGAACAGAGAATGGGAGATTCAAAATATAGACCCTTTCCAGAGGAACAAAGAGACAAGGATCAAACCATGGACCCCTAAGTGATTTGTGACCCAGGAACTAATTAAAAAACAGCCACAAAGACTGACAAAGCACAACACGGGGAAGGAGAAAATGACAGAGGCCGTAAATTAATAAGTTTTCAAAGGAAAATTGGGGCGAGATCATTTGTAGTACCAACATGCGCTAGAAAACCTAGTGTCTGAAGTTCTTTTGGACTCAGTTTAGCAAAATTTATCCATGGTCTTGATAGAGGAGGTCCCTTCGAACCCAAATAACGATGTGATTTCTAGTTCGAAAGGTTTTAAGGAGATCAAGGTGGGACGTGTTGATTTCAAAATCTCCTCAGAAATTTAAGTGTGGTTCTCTCAATTGGCCCTAGCGTGGAGTTTGTTGATGTTAGGTTGAGAAGAGATATTTGTTATAAATTTATAGGAGCAATATTTTCAAAAAGAAAGATCTTGGATTGGATCTTCTAAGTTTTAGGGCAAGGAGGGGAAGCCTAAGGTAAGATTTCTTGCGAATGGTTTGCTTCAAGTTCTTTTTTCTTCAGTGGTGTCTTTGAATAAGGTTTATAAGGGCCCTGGTTTGTGAGTTCCTATAGCCTGTATTTTCATCCTTGGTCACTGGATTTTATTCTAATGAAGGAAAAAAAGTCTCTAGCTTCGCTTTGGTTGAGTTTTCATAATTTCCTCTTGAGTTCCAAAAATCATTCAACTTTGAAGTTGATTGTGAATTAATTTTATGTGGGCCATTTTTTCCAATCAGGAACCCTTCCCTCTCTACTTGGAGAAATGTTTCATCCTGTGTGTGCATGGAGATGGATTTGTCTTCCCCACTCTGGATATTGTCTTCCCCACTTGGAGTTCCTTTTTAAAATCTGATCGCGGTTCCTGGTCTCAAGCTATTGATTATGAGGGTCTTAATGTGAAGTATTTTTATCATGGGAAAATGGGGCATCTGAGGAAGGATTTCCAGGTTAAAGCCATGAAGGAAATGGGTAATCCCCCCCCACAAGTTGAGAAATCATTGTCCCTTTCTGTGGGTGGAATTTCCTCACCACAAGTTTGTCCGAAGCAAGGTATTCTTCCATGTGTTTCCTACGCCCTTCTTTTTATCTTAGCTCTGTTAAAGGATTTTTCTCTTTGCTGTCTGTTGAAGGAAACATAAGAATTTTATAGAGACTCTAGTGAATTAGTCTCCCTAATTAAGGAAGGTATTAAGTAAAGGCAGGGATTTTTGTTGGATGATCTAAATGGGTGGATTTCCAATAAAAAGGGTATGGATGTTTTTCAGTCTTTGGATTTAGGTGGTATTTCTGAAGACGAGGAAATAGGTTCGGAGGTCTTAGTCTGTGATTCGGTCACCTCTAAGTTTGATGTTATTCAGGATGGATTAAAGTCAGCTTGTTGTGGCTCTTCTGCTAAAAGAGGTAGGAAATCAAAGTAGGAAAGCACTCGGAGGGAAGTAAATTCAGGTAAATAATGCATCCTAAATTTTTATAAGTCTGATTCAGAGAAGGTGAAAATCGTTCCTTGTTGTCAATTAAACTCTTTTCTTATAATGTCAGTGGCCTAAATACCCCTGACAAACAATGCTTGCTTAAGTGTTATCTTTTTTGCTTGGAATCTTGTGTGGTTATGATGCAAGAAACTAATATGTTCATTGTTGAAGCTGACAGTGTGTGGGGTACAACATGTAAAGGTTGGAAACGAGTTTTTTTTTATTCCAATGGTTCCTCTGGCGGTCTGGGAATCTTGTGCAAGGATAATCAGGTTAGTGTGGATTTTTTTGCTCATAATTCTGAAGGAGTGTAGGACGAAGACATGGAAGGAATTCACGAGCATCGAATAGTTGCACTTCACCAAAGTGTAGGACCGTTGTGAGATTGAAGCAAGCAAGCTTTGTAAAGCAATGTGCATGCATATGAGAGCTCAAGATTCGAAAGGTGGAGTGGAATGGAAGCCTTAGCTTAGCTTGTGTTGGCTTATCATAGATCAAAAGAGATGGTGTACATATAGGGGAGTGAATGTGTAACTCCCATGTAAGAGAAGATTCCTCCATAATGGAGAAGAGGAGTTACTTTCCCAAATGGGAATGTAACTCCTATGACACACTTACACATATGATAGATTCTGTAAGAGAATATTTCATAACTAAGATGACACCTAGATCCATGTCCACCTAAGTGAGATGACTCACATGGTGAGGTGGAATAACACTAAATAAGTGAATAAGTATACCACCTACACCAACACCCCCCTTCATCGTAACTTAGGATGAGGCGGCAAGTCAGAAACAAGAAATGGGTACCAGCACAAAAGCGTGATGAGGTACCCATGTACAAGAAAGAAGTCCCAAGCAGTGAAGGAAAACCCAGTGGGAAAAACACCCACCACAAGAGAACAAAACACTCTCTAATCTAAGAAAGATGCCAAATATGGGTCCCAGCCATAGACGAGCTTGAAAGGGTACCCATGTACAAGGAGGAAATCTCTCGGAAAGAAGAAGAAGAGAGAAGAAGAGGGAGACGAGAGGAATGCAGAAGATGCCATGGACGGATCTGAACTCTGCAACTCTATGAAGTCTCCTAGAAGAATTTTGATGATGAGATCGTCTACCTCTGGACTGAAGAAGAGCCACCTGCAACGAACTGTGTGCCTACCCTTAGGAAGGACAAAAATGACATGTTGGAAGTCCGCCCACTCCACAAAGGAAACTGAAGGTAGAAACACGAAGAACTTTGAGTCTGGTGCACAGAAGTGTGACATAGGTCTAGCGAGTGAGTGCCAAGGAACCGAAGGTAATGCCACACGCGTAGAATAACTGTCAGAGTGAAGAGGAACACCCACAGAAAGGATGTCCAAGTGATGTGAAGGGAACAGAACATCCTCCATAATAAAAAAGGGATCCACCGCTGAGGGTGGATCAATGAAGGTCTCTGGAAAAGTGGAAGTGGTATGATTCCCAGAATGGGCACTCCCAACAACAGAGATGATGAACTCTTCTGAAACACCTGTAGATGGATGAGGGACCTGTAGTGCATCACAAGTAGACTCTGCGAAAAGACGACCAAAGTCAGGCAGATACTCGTCCCAATGAGGGGGCTCAACAAATAGAAGAGCGATGTATGATAGGTATGAGTCATCCAATGAAGGTCGAGGAGTGAAAAGGGCCTCGCACACTGGAAGTGGAAAGTAGGCAGGTGTGATGACTATATGAGACTGAGAAGGAGACTGCTCGATATCTGATGAGATGTGGGGGGTGACAACAATGTCTGGAATAATGAGAGAAAGAGGAGAAGAGTCCTCTGTAGTACTCTCGACATCAGAACTGGATGTACAATCCTCGTCATCAGAAGTAGAACCAAGCGAGCCTGTCTTAGTGGAACTATCATCACACAAAGAAATGGAGGAGACAACTGAATCATCAACAGCAGCAACGGCGACAGTATGTGAAGGGTCTCCATACAAGGACTGAAGAATGCTCCAGACACGGTGAGGTGGATCTAAGTCTGCCACGTGAAACCAGAGAGAACGAGAGACATGCATCATCACTTGACCAAAGACATGGTCATAAGTGTCGAGGAAGTCCTCTAGATGATGATGATCAGTGGGTGCAGGAACTGGCCCAAGTAAGAAGGGTAAGAGACCCTCGTGGGCGACGTAACGTTCCATGGAAGCACGCCAAGCTGAATAGGTCTCTCTCCCGGTGAGAAGTGGTAGAGGCTGTAATGCGATCCTATGGTGCTCACGTCTAGAAAGAGCACTCTCCATGATGAAAAAAATGCAAGATGCAAGGGGCAAGACGTCAAACTCGGCCGATAATGCGTCTGTGTGTGTAGGCCCGAGAGTACAAACAACCCCCCCAAAATGCGGCACTTTAAAAAAGTAGTGCGTTTATAAAATTGGCAATGCCATCACGTAGTGTGTGAAAAATCATGCAACTTTGACCAAGGAAGTGCTCAGAAATGAGCTGCGAGTCAAAAGTTATGGCATTATTACGATTCCCGCAACTGATGGAAAAATGCACTAGATGCTGCAAATGCATTAAAAAAGTGCACAAAATGAGTGCAAAGGGTATTGTGTGGGTACTCATTGGAAATGGCATCAAATTTTAGGCATATTTTGTTTTGACTGCGAGGGGGGGTTAGCCTCCTGCCAACATCGGACCTCGCCCTCCGTCTTCGACACGCGAATGAAGGACATAATACAAGTCCATGAGAGTCTCTTTCAATCATCAAAAAACTCAAAACGAGCACCTTAAACCTACAAATTTTCAAACCTGAACACAACGACAACCAAAAAGAAGTATGCAAACAATCCTAAAAAAACGGTGCAAGGTAACCGTCCACGACCAATTGGAATGAAAAAGGTAACCGCGTCTAGAGAAACCACCTAAAAGGTCAGCCACATGTCAAATACACTGCAGAAAATGATTGAAGGCATGCGTCATAACAATGCTGCAGCCAAATATGTCCATGTTTTGATGGAATCAGGAATCAAATAGTGAACAAACCAAGCAAGTGAGGTTTTGTGCAACCATCTAAACAGGATGCTCGGCAGGGAATGATCACGCATTAGGTGGAATTCATGTGCATTGAATAGCTGCACTTCACCAAGGTGTAGGAGTTGCGAGATTAAAGCAAGCAAGTTTTGTAAAGCAATCTGCATGCATATGAGAGCTCAATATTCAAAAATGGAGTAGAATGGAAGCCTTAGCTTGGCTTAGGCTTATCATAGATCAAAAGAGGTGAGTACAAATAGGGGAGTGAATGTGTAACTACCATGTAAGAGAATATTCCTCCATAATGGAGAAAATGAGTTACTTTCCCTAATGGGAATATAAATCCTATGACATACGTACACATATGACAGATTCTGTAAGATAATCTATCATAACTAAGATGAAACCTAGATCCATGTCCACCTAAGTGAGATTACTCACCTGGTGAGGTGGAATAACACTAAATAAGTGAAGAAAAATACCACCTACACCAACAAAAAATCACCAGCATGCATATCTCTATGAGAAAAGCCATGGTCAGTTTGATTGTTCACTCAACTATGCATCTTTTCAAAAGCAAGAACATGCAGATGATGGAAGCTATCCTTTAGATGAAGATATAAATTTTGTTGGCTAGATTTCATACATAGCACAAAACCTAGGCAGTCATGAGATAAATCTCCCTCATTTAACCAGTGAGGCTCCCGTGTCAGATTTTTCAATTTAAGTATGTTAATATCCAAATGGGGTTTTACTTTAACTACTCAGTTCATAAAACATAACTGAACAGTTCTGTAGCAAGTAAGCAGTTGTTTAAAGAAAGGAAAAGCTATAGAAGAATGTAATTACATAAACATATAGAAGAAATGGGGAAGATGTGCATCCCAATCATTAGATGGCAGAGTTGATTGCATGCACATAGAAGAATCCAATAGATATAAACACATAATTCTAAAACAAAGGCAGCTCTAGATCCAGATCTAAAATAACACAGTTTATTAAGAGATCTAAGATTAAAAGTAAGAAACACAGTACACCGTGACACAAATTTCTCCAGAAACCTGCTCCTTTGTATTCCTTTGCTCCAAGTGGCTCTCAGGGATTCAACACAAAGTCTAGAACACAAGATCGTTGCTTACAAATTTTGATCCTTAACCCAGAGGTTCTTCTCCTACTTAAAGAATGTAGGAGGGAAAGTACAAATGGGAAACTTAAACTGAACTGAAACACAAACAAGTAAAGATGACATTTGGCAATCATCCTCCACTAACTTCTCCTTAAGTGACACATGTATCACTTAACTAATAGAAGTGTTCCACATAACTTTAAGCAATGGTTGCAAAACCAATAACTTTAAAGTTTTACAATTTCATCCAGGAACATAAAAAATAATAGAAGAAGTCATGCCAACTTTAACATTTATGTCTTCTTCTTGTTCTGATATTGGATATACTTATCGAAGATGTAATTCAACATCTTTCTATTTGTTTTAGCCATTGCTTCCTTCTCTATCCTGAACTGCAGCAACCCTTCATTCAACACTTTGATGCACACTTCCACATCTTCCAGCTCGGCCCAAACCTTGCAATATCCGCCTGCAACACCACCAGTCTACTGATAGAATTCATCATGAAAGGCTTAGTAGCTTTATCGATTCTCTTTTGTACCATCAGAAGAGACCCTTCCAGGGAATTAGGTACCTTGCTAGGAACGATCCATACGTATGAAGTAACATTCCCGACCACTCTCTCCTCAGTGAAAGAAATGATATTGTCTGGTAAGGATGATGTCCTACACTCAAGTGCATGCATCCTCTTCAGCAAAACTCTGTAGATCTTCAAATGGAAAGATACTTCAAACTCTAGCTGCTTCCCCTTCTCAACTGATCCTGGTACAAATTGTTCTGCAACCAATACATCTCCTAGCAGCTTGTTGATCTCCCCCAAAGTACTCAAGTTACTCTCAGCAATTGTGTTCATGTCCACTATTCTTATTACCAGTTGCTTCACATGATTTGCTGCATCATCCATAACATTCAGGTGGGCTAACAGTTCTCCAAGTTTTAAAGAAGCTTGATGAATAATCAAATCCTTCCATTCGTCAATAGCTTTTACTTGATTTCTTGCATCCTCCATTTCCTGCATAAGATGATCACTCACCTGCTCTAAAATGGGTTGAATGGAAGGCTTAACAACTTTGGCTATGATCTCGTACAACTGAGATCCCTGCTTATCAAGTTCTTCTTTCTCCGCCTTTTCACTGTCAAGCCTAAGGAATAGAGCATCTATCAATGTCTCTATGTCCTGCTTCAATCCTTATGTGGTGGCTTGACCGAGGGGTACTCTAGTTACTATAACATCTTCTGCCATGAGCTCCTCCTCCTTCTTTCCTTCTGTCGGAATTGATATTTCAGCAAACTTCTGCCCTGATTCCTCGATGATCAACCTAAAAGTTGCTTTAGCAACTTTAGGCCTTCTATCTCTTCCACCCAGATTCTGGAGTAGCTGTAAGTCATGCTCTTCTAAGTTCATCTCCACTCTTGCTTCTGGAACCAACTATGAAGCCAACCATTCCCAGAAGTTACTTCTCGGAGAATGAGAAGTCGCTGAGTGCAATACCATCTCCCTCTCTGCATCCTCTCCATCAGAAAGTGCCACAGTGTTATGGCTGCCATATTCTGAATCATCCAAGGAAAAATCTCTTTCGAACTTTGCCATCTACAGCTTCAACGTCTCTTCTAGAAGGGATGCTGAATAGAGGGGTTGAGGAGAGAAGATGAATGTCACCGGATTCAGTGGAGGCATTGAAGTGTCCTGTTGCTAAGGTGCAACAGTTGGTGAAGTACTGGATGCTGGAGAAGTTGGAACTAAAGTCATGACCGTGGAAGTGATCTTCTCCTTTGATTGAGATCTTCTGTGTACTTTCAACTTCTTGGCCTTCCTTCTGCTTTCTCCTCCGTGCTTTCTCTTGAGGGAATCTCCTACGCCGAAGTTTCCCGTGACTTGATTCATCAATGCTTCATCAAGGCAATATCCTTTCATCAGCAACCAGTTCGAAGTATTCACCAAAACAGCTCCAAACCTTTCTTCAATTGTATGGCAGCCTCCTACGTTATCCTGAAGTATGGCTTTATCTCCTCCCATTTGATGGTAAGTGTCAAGTACCACATTCCCATCATCTTTAAGATTCACAGGTATCCGCGCTAGTCCAAAGTCGAACACTTGCTTTGCTAATAGCCTGCTGAAATCTCTCTTTCTAACATCGTACTCACTTTTGCACTTCATCCAGAAATCTTCTAATGAAGGCTTATGTGTATACTCTTGGGAGATCATCTTCCTGGCTACTCCAAATGGATCGAATTTCAGCCATGCAGGGAAGAACTCTTGCTCATACTCAGATAACATCTGTGTCTCCATCCCTCGAGCTCTATGAATGCTATGGCAACTGTAATGTCCCGCAGTGATCAGGAAGAAGCCCATAGACTTGTGCCACTTCGACTAAAAGTCATGTAACTCCACAAGTTGTCTACTTAGCTCCATGGTGATCAATCTATCATTCGGATATCTGGGCAGTTTAACTGGTTCACCAGAAAATCCAGTAACCTTGAGGTATGTGAAATCTGCAAACTGAATGAATAGCCTACCAACCTTGGATACAGCTCCTCATGCTTCCTTGCTTACCCTGTTGGCCTTCAAGTCTTTGTATAGCCTACAAATGAAATCGTAGAAGAATTCATCATTGACCACTTTGAAATATTTCTCGCACGCAAGTACAGTAAGCTGTGGGTAGCATTTGAAAATGGGGTCCTTAGAAAGAACACCACATCTATCTAGCTTGGAAAAGATGCCTTGTGAACCTGCAGCATACACCAAGTAGGAAGACATTTTGAAGCTAAAAGTACGCTTCACATTCCGGAGTTGCTCACCAATGTTGTTGCTAATAATTTCCGACTAATTGATTATGGAATCAACCTTATTGACTTCAATGGTCTTGATGAAAGCATACATCCATGTACGAAAAGTGTAAGCATTCACCTCACCATTAATCCTGCATAGTAATTTGATAACATCATCTACCTCCTGCACCAAACTGGACCGCAGAAGAGTTCTCGGGAACTTTGACGGAGATCTAGGCTTCTTTATGTATCGGTTATTCATTATGCTCACGCAATTAGCTCTATGCTTCTCCCACCTACTGCCGACATCCTGAAGACTAATTGAAGTCACCACCTTTCGCACCGGAATCTTCAAACAATAATTGATGAACTCTACGTCTAGCTGAATTATTGTTTTCCCTGTAGCATCTCACACTGATCTGGATAAAGGATGGTAAGATCTAGCGCACTCCATAATAAACTCTGGCATCTGGGTTGTGCATGGAAAGGCTGCAGCTCGGATAATTCCACTGCTTTTAACCGCACGCATGAGTGAAGTCTTTCCCACTCTGGATCTATCAATCAATTCGGAAAGAGGTTCCAGACCTAGATTTGTGTCTCCTATGTCTGCAAGTTTGGAAGCAATGCATGACTCCATCCTACTTTCTTTTTCATCTCTCTTCGACATGGCTTTGTCTATCTTTGTCTGAATAATTATTTTTCTTCTTACTTGGCCGGATTTCTTCAAACAGGTGCAGATCTAGACAATTCTTCAGATTCAGAGGATATATGCAATGTATTAGACATTGATTAAAGCTCATTTTCTTTTGTAAAGCAGCTATAATGAATTCCTGAATTCAGACAAAAATAGCCACCGGAGCATGAATAATGAATTTTAATTGTAAAAATCTACACTTTTCAAGTCTGTTGCCCCAAAAATTGATGTTTAATTTGCACATAAAGAGAACATGAATCCTTTCAACAACACCTAAGCACCTATAACACCTATGCAAATAATTATGTAGACAAAGATCAACCTCCTTCAAAGCATGCACCAAATTTGGAAGCTTTTAGCCTTGTTTTCACTTTTGTCTTAGCAAAATCCTTCTTCAAATGGGGCACACTTTTCCTCTTGGCTGCAATTCTTTACTTGTGAATTAAATAATTCACCCTTATGGCAGCCCATGCTTATATAACCCTCACAATTCTATAATTAATAATTGCCCTTCCTATTCCTAGTAATTAATTAATTAAAAATCATGTTTTTCTCTTTAAAAATAGCATGTTTAAGGACAGTCATCCAATAAATTAAATTAATCCAATTTAATCATTCACATTTCACTTCACTTAAGCTTCACAGTGTGCCTTGACCATGGCCACTGAAAATAGAATTTAATTTAATGATTTAATGCTTTAAAAATCATTAAATCTATCTTAAATGGGGCGCACTTTTGACATGAAGGGGGCAACCTTTAAATAAATTAAATTTAATCAATTTAATTCATTTAATTATATTTCTTTTATTCCCTTTTGCTTTGTTGACTTTCTTCCAAGCTTGGGCGCTTATTTTAGAAGGAGAAATAATTAATTTAATCCACTTAAAGGATGCCTTCTTCTCTCTATAGGGGGGTGGAATTTTTTGCACTATATAATTCTATTTTTAAGAATTTATAACAATGGGATTATTTACCTTGCAAGGCAGCCCCGGAAATCCCATGATCCACTTAAGTGATTTGACTTTGACAATGAGATTAGTTACCCTGCAAGGCAGGCAATAAAATCCCATAATATTGGGAATTTTTACCCTGCAAGGCGGGCAATAAATTCTCGTCTGCCTACGGCCTCTAACTTTCCCACTGTAGCTTAAGTGAATTTTATATCACGGAAAAAATTATCTTGCTAGGCAGGTACAAAATTCCCACCTTGCCTGCTGCTTCTATTTTTCCTATTGCAGCTTAAATCCTTTGTTTTCCAAAAATGCGCCCAACCCTGCAGGGGCTTTTATGTGCACAACTTCACTTTTTCGCAGTGATCCAGACCTCTGATGGCGACTTCCTCCAGGCATAACGTGCATATATGTTCTCTAGCTGCTCCAGGCCAAAAATTGGGATTGCTCGGCAAAGGAATTGTTCTAGAGAAATTTCACAGAAAATGAAACGGGACAACACAAAAACACAAAAAATTGCCAAAAGTCACAAATAAAGCCCAAAACTTATTCCAAGTTAAAACCCTTATGTTACATAAGAATAATGACATGTTCGATCATAACAAAGTTAAAACAGAGCGCAAATAGCCTCAAACGGGGCTCAAAATAATTAAATACAAATTTCCCACAAACAAATCCTGACGACAAAATATAACAATTTTGGACATCTGGGTATTTGGCGAAAAAGGCTAAAATGGCTCTTTAGGAATATCCTGACACAATACAAGAACTTTCAGGCAACAAACACACAAAACGACCCATTATTTTAAAAGTATGAATTTTTTTTGGAGAGGGTAGTCATAGATTTCAGGATGAAATCTGGGTGACACTAGTTGGCTCCATCTGTGGACATCTTTTTATCTGTCAGAATGACAAAGGGAAAAGATGAGATTCTAGCATATTTGGTTTTGTATCTTGTCCTTTGGGCACGGGGTTAGGCAAACAAACACAACACAACACAAAAATAAAAACAAAACAAGGAAAAACAAACAAAGTTTTATTTATGTACATACGATTTTTACCCTACTTCTCATGTCCGGAACAACTTCAAGTGTTTCCCATTGAAAGGAAACGGAAATTCAAATCCATCCTGATGAGCAAGAATGAAGTTATTTGCTTAGGTGATCCTCTTAATCACAAAATGCTCTTTCCATAGTGAATTGAATTTTCCATACATTCCTTTTGCTTCTCTTCTTTTGTCCCATAAAAGGACCCAATCATTGACTTCAAACTTTCTCTCCCTGGATTTTTTGTCAAAGATGACTTTCTCCTTCCTTTGATGCTCTTTCAACCTATCTGCGACTTGAGTTTGTACTTCTCTCAATTAATTCAAGTACATAATTCTTTTATCAATAGCATCCATGAATTTGGAATCCTCCAGGGCCTTATAAAGTTGTAGGGCAGGCAGTTCTAAGGTAAGAGGCAGCTCTGTGTCTCTACCATATAACAGCTGAAGTGGAGACATGCCTATCTCCCTCTTTGGTGTGATTCTATCATCCCATAATGCATCAAACAAATTTTTATGCCAAGTCCTTTGATTTTCTGTTACCAGCTTGCGCGCGATAGTTACCAAGTTTTTATTACTAGATTCAGCTTGGCCATTCCCTTGTGGATAGTAGTTTGAGGAATTAACCAGCTGGATCCCGTAAGTGTAGCAGAATTCCACCAGCTCCTCAAAAGAAAGATTCAGAGTGTTGTTTGCTACGATTTTATTAGGCACGCCAAACCTGACAATAATATTTTCTTTTATAGAACTGCACACCTCGACAAAAGTGGTGTTCTTCACAAGAATAGCTTATACCCATTTACTAAAATAATCAGTAGCTATTAGAATGTAATGGTGGCCGACACTGGAAGCCGGGTTAAGCATACCAATAAAATCCATTCCCCACTGTTGGAAAGGTTCTTCAATCATAATGGGTTTTAGAGGTAATGCAGGTAATTTCACATGCCCAACAAAATGTTGGCATGCTTGGCACTTAGCTACCCACTCTGTAGTATCTTGAAAAAGGGTGGGCCAGTAATACCTTGCTCTGAGGATCTTGTGTGCAGTAACTCAGGCTGAGAAATTACCACTGCAAGCCATGTCATGGAACTGTTGTAGTAGCTGATCCTGTTGAGTTTTATCGACGCATCTGAGAAATACACCATCAATTCCCCTCTTGTACAAACCATTATCCCAAAGAACAAAATATTTGGATTTCAGTTTGATAGTTCGTTTCTCTTTTCTAGAAAGCTGATCTGGGCATTCTCCATACGTTAGAAAGTAAGCAATGTTACTGTACCACTCCTCTACTAAATCTATAAAAAGTATTGCAGGTAAATCTCCATCTATCTCATCTTGATCTGCTTCTGGCACTGATGTTTTTATCTTCATCATTAGTTCACACATGCCTCTTCCTTGAACTAGCTTTCTTGGTTTAATATCCAGGTCATATTCTTGAACCTTTGTCACCCATATTCCTCTCAACAATCCTAACTCTTGCTGAGTGAGGATAGATTTAACTGCAGTATCTAGAACTAAAACCGCAATGTGCCAGGAAAGAATATAATACCTGAATGTTGTACATGCCTTCACCACTGCATATGCGTGTTTTTCCATGGGAGTATATTTCAACTCATAGGCTTTAAGGGGAATTCTCATGAAAGCAATAGGAGCTTCTGCATCCTCTTGATTTTTCTGCATCAGTATTGCTGACATGGTGTTCGAAGGAATAACAGTAAAGAATAAAATCTTTACCGAAGTCGGGTGAAACCAAGACTGGAGCTTTCGACAAGGCCTCTTTAATTTTCTCGAAAGCTTCCTTCCCTTTGTTGCTCCATTTAAAATCTTGTGTCTTCTTCATCATATTCGAAATATGAAGGGTTAGCTCAGCAAAGTCAGGAATGAATCTCCTAAGAAAATTAACTTTTCCAAAGAAAGAGTGAACTCCTTTTTTGGATGTGAGCAAAGGCAATGTCTGAATGGATCTGATGTGTTATGGATCTATCTTTGTTCCTTCTTTGGAAACAATGTGCCCTAGCAGCTTTCCTTCGGTTACGGCAAAGATAGATTTCTTGGGGTTCAAATAAATACCATGCTTGCGGCACTGTATGAAAACCTCCTCCAAGTTCGAAATGTGTGTTCTTCTATCTTTGGAAAACACTGTCAGATCATCCAGGTACACCACTATGCTTATATATTTGAGATGAGCAAAGGCTAGATCCATAGCTCTTTGAAATGTAGCACCAGTATTAATCAGGCCGAACGACATTTTTTGGTACACAAAGGTTCCCCAAGGTGTGATGAACGTTGTTTTGTATTGATCTTCCTCGGCCACCTTGACTTGATTGTAGCCTGAAAAGCCATCAAGCATTGAAAGCATCCCAAATCTAGTGACCACCTACAGAGTGTGATCCATGATGGGGATGGGGTAGTTGTCTTTCAGTGAAGCTTGATTAAGGTTGCAGAAATCCACACACGGCCTAATCTCATCGCTCTTCTCTCTTACAGGGACTATGTTGGCCAACCATTCAGAATGATGTATGGGATAGATAATATTTGCGTCTAGCAACTTCTGGATTTCTACAAAGATGGTTCCTGAAATGGTAGGGTTGTGCCATCGTAACTTCTACTTGAAAGGCTTTTTTTCTGGTTTAAGTGGGATGTAGTGTTGAGCTTCCGTAGGCTAATATATTTTTAGATCTTGGTAAGACTAGGCAAAAACATCCATGTATTTCTTAAGAAGCTTAGTAAAAGCTTCTCTTTCCACCTTTGAACAACACTTACCTAGATTTACTAATTTGGGATCATTGTCGGCTCCCAAATTTAGTAATTGTTTGTCGGAGGAAGAGCTTTCCCCACTTTCTTCATTTTTCTTAAGCATCTGATCATGCTTATCAAACATTTCCTCAAGAGATACCAAGCCTTTGGGAATTTTATTTCCCTTTAGCTAGATAATCTCCTAACTTCCCGAGACGTCTGCATCCATTTCTCCGACAGTAGTCTGCCTAGGAGGTGAATTTCTTCCCTCATAGTAGATTTCTTCAAAGTTTTCCTTCTGTTGGAGAAACGTAGCAATCTACTTGTCATCGTTGAAAACCTGCCATTGCTGGACATTGTCAGGAACCTTTGGCTGAAAGACCATCTCCACCTTGTAGTCTCCCTGTCTAAAGAATGCGGGAGGCTGATCTAGATTCAACAAGGCTACAGTCACTACAAGTGAATCAGCTCTTGAATTTTGTTCTCTCGAAATGTAAGATACCGAGAAAGCTGAAAAATCCAGGATAGCAGAGTAGACCCGATCTCTATAGTGTCGCAGTTTGTCTTTTTTGACTTGGTAGAGACCTCTTATCTGCTTAACGATCATCTCAACATCTCCCTTTACGTGTAATAATTTGATTCCCATTGTTCTTGCCTGCTCCATGCCTAGCAACAACGCTTCATACTCACTTGTATTGTTAGTATTTTCGAAAATCAATTTGAATGAGTGTGTATGCACCTTCCCTTCTGGAGAGATAAGAAAAACGCCTGCACCTGATCCAAATGAACAGCAGCTGCCATCAAATTCTAGAGACCAAACCTTGTTATCAATTTGATGCGGCTCTTGAATCACAGGTTGAATTTCTTCTTTATCCATTTCTAGATAATAGACTCCGTGTTCAGATTCTTGAAACAAAATCTGAGATCTAGGATCCTCAAAATTTATTACTGTGTACTTAGATTTCTTCTCAGGTTCTAGCTTCTGATTTACTCATTTGATTGGTATGTGCGCACAAGACCAATCCATTTTGACTTCTCCACCTAGCTCCTTACAAAAATTTCTATTTAATAGCATGCCATAAGAGACTGGGATATCTGCTACCAGGATTGTCATTTTCAGTCTTTTTTCTGGAAAAGAAGCAAGTACTGCTTGCGCATCTTTGATTTGTCCCACAAAAGGGACTTGCCTTTCCATTGAATAACATCTTCTGATGGTTTTTGTCAATGTGAGACCCAAGGCATCAACAACTTTGGTAGGCATGACATTATCAGAAGCTCCAGAGTCCAAAATGTAATTGCTTAGTTTGTATATGTTGATAAGCAATGACACAAAAAATGGCTCAATCTTTTCTGATGTAGCAGGAGAAGAGGTAGAAGGAGAAGAATTTGTAGCTGCATTATTTAAAGGGGGAGTATTCTTTGGGCTTGACAAGATACCCCGTGAAGTATTATTTGTTGGGTTGGGACCGTTACTTTGCACATATTTGACCAATATGTTCAGCTGATCAGGAAATGCTCTCAAATACTCAACTTCTGACATTTGGACCTTGTTCCTCTTGATGTGATCAATTATGTCGAAAGCTTGACTTGCTTCAGCAAGATGTGCGTTCAGTCTTTGCTACGAATTGAAAGAATTTGAATATTTATCCTTAGGCATTAATGAAGAAGGAAGAGTGCTACCTCTTTTCAGGATAGTAACATCTAGGCCTGGATCTTCTCTTTCTTTCCGGCCACTTGTGGATGCTTTGGCGTTTTGGCATGTCTGAGACCTTATGAACACAACAAAAGTGTGACCATCAAAATCTTCGAAAGATTCATAATAGCCATCATCAGATTTGTAGTCCAGGTAACCAATATTGGAGTCACCAGTGGGATCTATAAAGTCTTCAACATCGAATGATTCGTCAATGCCGAGATCCTCTTCATTAGTTTCCAAGTTATTCCTTGGAGCAGCAACAAGTCTATTTCGGTTTTGATTTTGATTTTGACCATTAAAGGTCTGGGTAGGAGCCATTCTTGAGGGGGTTACATTCCCTACTTGAGAGATCTGCAGCATGTCATTAGCCAATCTCTGCAACAAAGGATCTGAAGTACTAGAAGAAGCACCATCACCTTTGTGAGATGGTTGTCTGAGTTTCCCAGCCATGATCAAGTCATCCTCAACTTCCACGGCAGCATTTTTTGCTTCAAGTATATTTACAGGTCTTTCCCTTCTCAGCTGATATCTAACTTTGGGTAATAGAGCATTTATAAAAAATGTCTTTTGATTTTTATCGCTCAATGCGGCAAAAGTGGGGATTTTATATAAAATCCTTTGGAACCTTGCAATAAAGTCCTGCATGTTCTCACTTGGCTCTTTTTTCAACTAAGTCAGTTGAGTGATCAACGTGCTAGCGTCTTCTACAGGCTTGAATCTTTTCAAAAATTTCTCACGCATAGTCACCTAATTAGTTATGGTGTCAGGAGCCATCCGATAGAACCATTCTCCAGCCAAGTCATGTAAAGTCTCAATGAAGAGTATAACTGAGACATCTTCATGCTCTACTACAAGCACATCACAGGATATAAAGAAGGCCGTCAAATGATCATCCGGGTTTTGCTTTCCATCTCCAAAGAATTTTGGAAAATTCTTTATGGATCCCTTTGGCATCTCATGCATAGGTGGAGCCAAGTTCAGAGGTCCAAAAACTACTCCCCATGGAACAGGTACCAGCTGATGCCCCATGTTGACTTGAGCACATCTCCTCCTTGTGTAGACTTGATGGATAATTCCAGCCGCCGGATTATTCTGAAGACGATCCGGATCTGGATGGATGTGCACTCTCCTTCCTAGTGAGAGACTAGATTTTCGGCTTCTAACTTGAGGAGGTTGATTGAAATTGAATTTCTCCTACAGTCTGAAGAAACGATCAGTCCTTCCTTACATCTTCACGGATCGGGTGAATGGACGTTTAGCTAGGTTGAGATTTGTATGGAAAACAATCTAATCTTCAATAGATAAGCTTTGATCTGCAAAGATAGTTGTTCTGTAAAGAAATTACTTGTATAATTCAGATTAAGAGCAATAGGAGAGCACCAAATAACACAATATTTCAGAATAATGATTTCAATATGCAATTAGAATAGCTTCGCCACTTCGAGGGGGCAACCTCCAACCCATATAACAAGACTCAAATGCTCAAATGATAATGAAATACTACCTATAATCCCCTATATATACTAGTCATATGCTATGGCCATTACCAAGGCCGACCTATTAACCATGAGAAAGTATAAATGATATAATAAAATGATATGGTAAGCCACAAGTCGGCTACTCATACCCTAATACAAGCAATAGGTTAAGGGCGTAGCATGCCCTTCCCCTTCAAACCAATGTTGTCCTCAACGTTGAATAATCCTGGATGTTGCTGCAGAAATCCTTCATCCTCCCAGGTGGCGTCTTCTATGCTCAGATTCTTCCACTTGATCAGATATTCCTTAATGTCTCTAGTTCTCAGCCTCTTAGTACGTGTTTGCAGAATCTTTTCTGGCTCCAAAATGATTCTTCCTTCCTCATCAAGTTCTGGTAACTCTGTCTGGGCTTCAAATTTCTGTCCAATAACCTTCTTCAGGCATGAAACATGGAATACTGGGTGTATGTGTGAAGATGGAGGCAACTCTAGTTTATAAGCAACACTGCCAATTTTCTATAGAACCTGATAAGGGCCATAACATTTAGGAGCAAGTTTGTTTTCCTTTTTCTATTGCTTTAGGGACATCTGTTTGTAAGGCTAGAGACGTACAAAAACCCAGTCCCTGATTTCAAAATGTCTTTCACTACGGTGTTGATCTGCTTGTTGTTTCATCCTATTTTGTGCTAATGCTAAATTCTCCTTCAAACTAGCCAAAACCTGTTGTTGATGTTGAATGTGTTCCTCAACATCTCTGACCTTAGTTTGCACCCTCAAGGAGGAAGTGATAGAAGGTGGATGGTAACCATATAACGCTAAAAATGGGGTCATTTGAGAAGAGGTATGAAAAGATGTGTTATACCACCATTCTGCCAGTGGTAGCCATTTAATCCACCTTTCTTGCTTATCTGATACAAAACAACGTAAATACCCCTCTAAGCATTTGTTGACCACTTCTGTTTGCCCATTAGTTTGAGGATGATAAGATGAACTGTGAGCTAGCTGAGTACCCAAACATGAAAATAATTCCGTCCAAAAATTACTTGTGAAAATAGGATCATGATCACTCACAATTATCTTTGGGGTTCTATGTAGCCTTTGAACTGTCTCCAAAAAAATAGCTGCGACTGTACTGGCTGCAAATGGATGTGATAGGGCACAAAAATGGGCATATTTTGTGAGCCTATCCACAATCACGAAAATAACATTCTTACCCTCTGAACAAGGCAATCCGGTGATGAAATCCATGGAGACCTTCTCCCATCTCTGGCTAGGAATTGGTAAGGGTTGCAACAGACCTGGTGTCTTAATTGTTTCCCCTTTGTTCTGTTGGCACACTAAACACTCTGATACAAAATTTTGTACATCCCCCTTGAGTCCTTCCCAAAAGAATTCTCTTTTCATTCTATCATATGTCTTCAAAAACCCAGAGTGTCCTCCAACAAGTGAGACATGTAGCTCTGCAAGAATCTTATGCTTCAACTTAGAATCTTTACTCAAGTATAACCTATCCTTGTACCATAGGACATTACCTTTCCACTCAAATTTGTTAGATGTCATAGATCCTTGATTGATATTCTGTATTAGAGATTGTGTATCCTTATCTTGATTCCATTCCAATCTTGCTTCCTCCACCCAATCAACCGTCAACATGGACATTCCACATGGTAAGGCATCTGCGGATGTATCCCTTCTAGACAATGCATCAGCTACTACATTTTCCTTACCCTTTTTGTATATGATTTCAAAATTATAACCCAACATTTTTGTTACCCACTTTTGTTGTTCCTCAGATGATAACCTTTGCTCCAAAAAGTATTTGAGACTATCGTGATCAGTTTTTACCTTGAAGTGTCTACCCATGAGATATGGCCTCCATTGCTTGACTACATGAAGAATAGCCATCATTTCTTTCTCATAGATAGATTTGAGTAGATATTTTCCTTTGAATTGACGACTCTCAAATGCAATTGGTCTTCCTTCCTGCATTAGAACTGCTCCCAATCCTGATCCTGAAGCGTCACATTCAACAATGAAGGTTTTTGAGAAGTTGGGAGTAGCCAAAACTGGGGTGCTGCACATGGCTTCCTTTAGCAGCTCAAAGGATTTAGTGGCTATGTCTGTCCAATGGAAGGCATCCTTCTTTAGCAATGCAGTGAGTGGGGTTGCTATTCTACCATATCCCCGCACAAATCTTCTGTAGTACCCTGTTAGTCCTAGGAACCCATGCAGATTTTTGAGATTTTTGGGCCTTGGCCATTCCACCATAGCTTTGATCTTCTGAGGATCAACTTTGACGCCTTCATGGGATACAATATGACCCAAATACTCTACCTCTTGTACACCAAAAGAACATTTGGATGGCTTTGCATACAGAGTATGTTTCTCCAAAAATTCCAACACGTTATTTACATGTTGTAAGTGTTCTTCCCATGTCTTACTGTAAATCAATATGTCATCAAATAAAACTAATACAAATTTCCTTTAAAAAGGCCTAAAAATAGTGTTCATCAAGCTTTGAAAGGTTGAGGGCGCATTTGTAAGACCAAAAGGCATTACCAAAAACTCATAATGGCCCTCATGAGTCCTAAAAGCCGTTTTATGAACATCTTCATCTTTTATCCTAATTTGATGGTACCCTGAACGAAGATCTAATTTCGTGAAATAAACAGCACCATGCAATTCATCAAGTAAATCATCAATTACTGGAATAGGAAACTTATCTTTGATGGTGTACTTGTTGAGTTCTCGGTAATCTGGACACATCCTCCATGTTTCATCCTTTTTACGTACCATGACCACTGGTGAAGAATATGCACTCTGGCTATGCCTGATGATACCTGCCTTCAACATTTCCTCCACCATTTTCTCGATCTCACTTTTCTGGGAATATGGGTATCTGTATGGTCTGATGTTAGGTGTTTGGCTCCCTGGAATCAACTGAATGGCATGATCATGATCCCTAACTGGTGGTAGTCCCTTTGGAATTGCATCAAAAACAGATGAGTGAGCATCCACAATCTTCTAAAGATCGGGTGGCATTAAAGACTCTATATTTTGTACTTCTATGGAAAATAGCTTTGCTATAAAGCCATCCACTTCTTTTCTAAGAACCTTCTGCATCTGATGAGAGATAATAATCTGTGGAGACTTAGCTACCATCCCATTCAATTGTATTGTCCTTCAATCTGAATGAAAGTGCATGAACAATTCTTAGAAATTCATCTTAATAGTACCTAAGGTTGTGAGCCATTGGACCCCCAAAACAATATATGCCCCTCCCATAGAAATAGCAAACATAGGTGAGTCTAACATGTAGTCTCCCATGAAAATCTTGATACTATGGCACTTTCCTGTGCACTTGACTGTCCCACCATCCGCAATCATAACTTGCATTTCTGGAGCTGGGTAAATAAAACAGTTGAGGCGGGCAACTGACTTACTATTTATGAAGTTATGAGTACTCCCTGAGTCAATCAACACCGTCACCTTCTATTTTTTGAGATAGCCAATAACCTTGAGTGTTTGAGGAGTACTAATACCTAACAATGCATGACAATAAATTGTAGGTTGGTGATCCTCTACTTCATCTTCTACTGGTTCCTCAGCCTCTCCTATAATTTTAGCTTCCTCATCATCCCCATTACCTCCGTCAATATAGAACAACTTCTTCTCAGCACATTTATGTCCCAGTCCATATTTGCTATCACAGTTAAAACATAATCCTTTTGCTCTCTTTTCTTCCATTTGTTGAGGAGTCAGTCTAATTGGCCTAGCAAATGAAGGGGAAGAGATACTACGGTCTTTGGTGTTAATGAAAGGTGGCCTCCTACTACAAAGAATTTTTTCCTCTGCATGACGTGCCATGATAATAGAATCAGACAGCTTGATTGGATTAAACATCCGTACCTCATGCTTGATGTGGTCCTTAAGAGCCCCAAGAAACAAGTCATTCAGATTCTCTTCTGGAATATTCTCCACCCTTAAGGATAGGTTTTGGAATTGATGCACATAATCTTTGACTGATCATGTTTGCCATAACTTTGCTAATTGACTAAAGTAGTTATCTGAAACACTGGAACTATAGTGCAATTGCAACTCCTCAGTAAAAACTGTCCAAGTGACACCTAGACCATTCTTTTGCCTCTGAGCACATAACCAACGATACTAAACAAATTGGTCAGGTTCAAGATATAGGGATGCCAATGTCACCTTTTGTCCTGATGGTGTTTGATGTAACTCAAACAATTTATCCATTTGATTTATCCAATTCAGGCGATCCTTACCATCAAATTTGCGCATATCCACTTTCGGCGTCATGTTCCGTGGTTGTGGATAAGTTTGATTCTGATGGGACTGGAAAAGTGATCCCATATGGTTAGTTTTTCCATGATTTTGAACTGAAGGTCCTCCTTGGTTGATATGGGCTAGATTTGGGCCATACTGGTTACCCTTTACATGTTGCATGATATCATCCAACCAATGATTGATTTGGGCTATGTCTCCTTTAGAGGCCATCTCAGATTGTGCAATTCGTAACTCATACTCAAGTTGGCAAACCTTATGATCAATTGAGGTAAACCCTAGTGCTGAAGAATTTGTATTTACCCCTTCTGACTCCATCTCTTCAATCAATACCCCCTCTTTATCTTGGGTTTTACCCGGAGTTACCGAATTCTTTTTTGCTCTTGTGGAAGACCCCGCCATGATGTCAAATCTTAGGGTTTAGGGTTTTGATACAATTTCAGCCAAACAGGAAAAAACACAAAGAAGATACTAATACTATTTTTTTGAGATCTTTCCGAAAATGTAAAGAACTTAAAATTTTTCCACAATTTGCAGCCTAGGGAGTGATTTTATCAAAAACCCTAAACTTGTAATAACTTTTGCAAAATAAATTAAAAAAGTCTGAAATTTTCAGGGAACTTTACTTGATATGCTTCACAACTCTGGAAAAAATATCTCCCACAAATTATCTCTGGTTCGCAATATGTGGTGGAAACAAAAAATTAGGGTTTTTGCCCTAAATTCGGCCCAGATCGCAGCTCTGATACCACTTGTAAAGAAATTACTTATATAATTCAGATTAAAAGAAATAGGAGAGCACCAAATAACACAATATTTCAGAATAATGATCTCAATATGCAATTAGAATAGCTTCGCCACTTCGAGGGGGCAACCTCCAACCCATATAACAAGACTCAAATGCTCAAATGATAATGAAATACTACCTATAATCCCCTATATATACTAGTCATATGCTATGGCCATCACCAAGGCCGACCTATTAAGCATGAGAAAGTATAAATGATATAATAAAATGATATGGTAAGCCACAAGTCAGCTACTCATATCCTAATACAAGCAATAGGTTAAGGGCGTAGCATGTTCCCCAGCGGAGTCGCCAAAAACTGTTGGCAAGATTTTCTGCATAGCACAAAACCTAGGCAGTCATGAGATAACTCTCCCTCATTTAACTGGTGAGGCTCCCGTATCAGATTTTTCAATTTAAGTATGCTAATATCTAAATGGGGTTTTACTTTAACTACTTAGTTCATGAACCATAACTGAACAGTTCTGCAATAAGTAAGCAGCTATGTAAAGAAAGAAAAAGCTATAGAAGAAGGCAATTACATAAACATATAGAAGAAACGGGGAAGATGTGCATCCCAATCAGCAGATGGCAGAGCCAATTGCATGCACATAGAAGAATCCAATAGATATAAACACATAATTCTAAAACAAAGGCAGCTCTAGATCCAGATCTAAAATAACACAAAGTTTATTAAGAGATCTAAGATTAAAAGTAAGAAACACAGTACACCGTGACACAAAGTTCTCTAGAAACCTGCTCCTTTGTATTCCTTTTCTCCAAGTGGCTCTTAGGGATTCAACACAAAGTCTAGAACACAAGATCGCTGCTTACAAATTTTGATCCTTAACTCGGAGGTTCTTCTCCTACTTAAAGAATGTAGGAGGGAAAGTACGAATGGGAAACTTAAACTGAACTGAAACACAAACAAGTAAAGATGACATTTGGCAATCATCCTCCACTAACTTCTCCTTAAATGACACATGTATCACTTAACTAATAGAAGTGTTCCACATAACTTTAAGAAATGGTTGCAAAACCAATAACTTTAAAGTTTTACAATTTCATCCGGGGACATAAAAAATAGAAGAAGAAAGAATAGAAGAAGTCATGCTAGTTGTAACATTTATGTCTTCTTCTTGTTCTGATATTGGATATACTTGTCGAATATGTAATTCAACATCTTTCTATTTGTTTTAGTCATTGCTTCATTCTCTATCCTGAACTGCAGCAACCCTTCATTCAACACTTTGATGCACACTTCCACATCTTCCAAGATCGGCCCAAACCTTGAAATATCCACCTGCAATGCCACCAGTCTACTGATAGAATTCATCGTGAAAGGCTTAGTAGCTTTATCAATTCTCTTTTAGACCATCAGAAGAGATCCTTCTAGGGAATTAGGTACCTTGCTAGGAACGATCCTTACATATGAAGTAACATTCCCGACCACTCTCTCCTCAGTGAAAGAAATGATACTGTCTGGTAAGGATGATGTCCTACACTCAAGTGCATACATCCTCTTCAGCAAAACTCTGTAGATCTTCAAATGAAAAGATACTAAAAAATCTAGCTGCTTCCCCTTCTCAATTGATCCATCTGGTACAATTTGTTCTGTAACCAATACATCTCTCGGCAGCTTGTTGATCTCCCCCAAAGTACTCAAGTTACTCTTAGCAACTGTGTTCATGTCCACTATGCTCATTACTAGTTACTTCAGCTGATTTGTTGTATCATCCATAACCTTTAGGAGGGTTGACAGTTCTCCAAGTTGTACAGAAGCTTGACAAATAATCAAATTCTTCCATTCGTCAATAGCTTTTACTTGATTTCTTGCATCCTCCATTTCTTGCATAATACAATCACTCACCTGCTCTAAAATGGGCTGAATGGAAGGCTTAACAACTTTGGCTATGATCTCGTACAACTGAGATCCCTGCTTATCAAGTTCTTCTTTCTCCGCCTTTTCACTGTCAAGCCTAAGGAATAGAGCATCTATCAATGTCTCCGTGTCCTGCTTCAATCCTTATGTGGTGGCTTGACCGAGGGGTACTCTAGTTACTATAACATCTTCTGCCATGAGCTCCTCCTCCTTCTTTCCTTTTGTCGAAATTGATATTTCAGCAAACTTCTGCCCTGATTCCTTGATGATCAACCTAAAAGTTACTTTAGCAACTTCAGGCCTTCTATCTCTTCCACCTAGATTCTGGAGTAGCTGTAAGTCGTGCTCTTCTAAGTTCATCTCCACTCTCGCTTCTGGAACCAACTACGAAGCCAACCATTCTGAGAAGTTACTTCTCAGAGAATGAGAAGTCGCTGAGTGCACTACCATCTCCCACTCTACATCCTCTCCATTAGAAAGTGCCATAGTGTTATGGCTGTCATCTTCTGAATCATCCAAGGAAAAAGCTCTTCTAGAAGGGATGCTGAACAGAGGGGCTGAGGAGAGAAGATGAATGTCACCGGATTCAGTGGAGGCATTGAAGTGTCCTGTTGCTAAGGTGCAATAGTTGGTGAAGTACTGGATGCTGAAGAAGCTGGAACTAAAGTCATGATCGTGGAAGTGATCTTCTCCTTTGATTGAGATCTTCTATGTACTTTCAACTTCTAAGCCTTCCTGATACTTTCTCCTCTGTGCTTTCTCTTGAGGAATCTCCTGCGCCAAAGTTACCCGTGTCTTGATTCATCAAAGTTTGATCAAGGCAATATCCTTTCGTCAGCAACTAGTTCGAAGTATTCACCAAAACAGCTCCAGACCTTTCTTCAATTGTATGGCAGCCTCCTACGTTATCTTGAAGTATGGCTTTATCTCCTCCCATTTGATGGTAAGTGTTAAGTACCACATTCCTATCATCTTTAAGATCCACAGGTATCTACGCTAGTCCAAAGTTGAACACTTGCTTTACTGATAGCCTGATGAAATCTCTCTTTCTAACCTCGTACTCACTTTGCACTTCATCTAGAAATATTCTAATGAAGGCACATGTGCGTACTCCTGGGAGATCATCTTCTTAGCTACTCCAAATGGATCGAAGTTCAGCCGTGTAAGGAAGAACTCTTGCTCATACTCGGATAACATCTGCATCTCCATCCCTCGAGCTCTATGAATGCTATGGCAGTTGTAATGTCCCACAGTGATTGGGAAGAAGCCCATAGACTTGTGCTGCTTCGACTAAAGGTCGTGTAACTCCACAAGTTGTCTGCTCAGCTCCATGGTGATCAATCTATCATTCGGATATCTGGGCAACTTAACTAGTTCACTAGAAAAGCCAGTAACCCTGAGGTATGTGAAATCTATAAACTGAATGAATAGACTGCCAACCTTGGATACAGCTCCCCACGCTTCCTTGCTTACCCTGTTGGCCTTCAAGTCTTTGTCTACCCTACAAATGAAATCGTAGAAGAATTCATCATTGACCACTTTGAAATCTTTCTCGTACACAGGTACAATAAGTTGTGGGTAGCACTCGAAAATGGGGTCCTTAGAAAAAATACCACATCTCTCCATCTTGGAAAAGACGCATTGTGAAGCTGCAACATACACCAAGTAGGAAGTCATTTTGAAGCTGAAAGTACACTTCACATTTCAGAGTTGCTCACCAATGTTGTTGTTAATAATTTCTGACCAATTGATTATGGAATCAACCTTGTTGACTTCAACGGTCTTGATGAAAGCATATATCCATGTATGAAAAGTGTAAGCATTCACCTCGCCATTAATCCTGCATAGCAATTTGACAACATCATCTACCTCCTGCACCAAACTGGACCGCGAAAGAGTTCTTGGGAACTTTGAAGGAGATCTAGGCTTCTTCATGTATCGGCTATTCATTATGCTCACGCAATCAGCTCTATGCTTCTCCCACCTGCTGCTGGCATCTCAAATATTAATGGAAGTCACCACCTTTCGCACCAAAATCTTCAAACAATAATTGATGAACTCTACGTCTAGCTAAATTATTGTTTTCCCTGTAGCATCTTGCACTGATTTGGATGAAGGATGGTAAAATCTAGTGCACTCCATAATAAACTCTGGCAACTGGGTTGTGCATGGAAAGGCTACAGCTCGAATAATTCCACTGCTTTTAACCGCACGCATGAGTGAAGTTTTTCCCGCTCTGGATCTATCAATCAATTCGAAAAGAGGTTCCGTACCTAGATTTATGCCTCTTATGTCTACAAGTTTGGAAGCAATTCATGACTCCATCATGCTTTCTTTTTCATCTCTCTTCGCCATGGCTTTGTCTATCTTTGTCTGAATAAATTTTTTTCTTCTTACTTGGCCGAATTTCTTCAAAACTGGTGCAAATCTGGACAATTCTTCAGATTCGGAGGATATATGCAATGTATTGGACATTGATTAAAGCTCATTTTCTTTTGTAAAGCACCTGTAATGAATTCCTCCAATTAATTCAGACAAAAATGGCCACTGGAGCATGAATAATGAATTTTAATTGTAAAAATCTGCACTTTTCAAGTCTGTTGCCCCAAAAATTGATGTTTAATTTGCACATAAAGAGAATATGAATCCTTTCAACAACACCTGAGCACCTATAACACCTATGCAAATAATTATGCAGACAAAGATCAACCTCCTTCAAAGCATGTGCCAAATTTGGAAGCTTTTAGCCTTGTTTTCACTTTTGTCTTAGCAAAATCCTTCTTCAAATGGGGCACACTTTTCCTCTTGGCTGCAATTCTTTACCTGTGAATTAAATAATTCACCCTTATGGCAGCCCATGCTTATATAACCCTCACAATTCTATAATTAATAATTGTCATTCCTATTCCTAACAATTAATTAATTAAAAATCATGCTTTTCTTTTTTAAAATAGCATGTTTAAGGACAGCCATCCAATAAATTAAATTAATCCAATTTAATAATTCACACTTCACTTCACTTAAGCTTCACAGGGTGCCTTGACCATAGCCACTGAAAATAGAATTTAATTTAATGATTTAATGTTTTAAAAATCATTAAATCTATCCTAAATGGGGCGCACTTTTTGACATGAAAGGGGCAGCCTTTAAATAAATTAAATTTAATCAATTTAATGCATTTAATTCTATTTCTTTTATTCCCCTTTGCTTTGTTGACTTTCTTCCAAGCTTGGGCGCCTATTTTAGAAGGAGAAATAATTAATTTAGTCCACTTAAAGGTTGTCTTCTTCTCTCTAAAGGGGGTGCACTTTTTTGCACAATATAATTCTATTTTTAAGAATTTATAACAATGGGATTCTTTACCCTGCAAGGTAGCCCCGGAAATCCCATGATCCACTTAAGTGATTTGACTTTGACAATGGGATTATTTACCCTGCAAGGAAGGCAATAAAATCCCATGATTTCACTTAAGTCACCTTTCTTTTATTTCACCATGGGAATTTTTATCCTGTAAGGCAGGCAATAAATTCCCGCCTGCTTGCGGCCTCTAACTTTCCCACTGTAGCTTAAGTGAATATTATATCACAGGAAAAGTATCTTGCTAGGCAGGTACAAAATTCTCACCTTGCCTACTGCTTCTATTTTTCCCATTGTAGCTTAAATCTTTTGTTTTCCAAAAATATGCTTAACCCTGCAGGGGCTTTTATGTGCATGACTTCATTTTTTCCCAGTGATCTAGACCTCCGATGGTGACTTCCTTCAGGCATAACATGTGTATATGTTCTCCAGCTGCTCCAAGCTAAAATTCGGGATTACCCGGCAAAAGAATTGTTTTAGAGAAATTTCACAAAAAATGAAACGGGACAACACAAAAACACGAAAAATTGCCAAAAGTCACAAATAAAGCCCAAAACTTATTCCAAGTTAAAACCCTTCTGGTACATAGGAATAATGACATGTTCGATCATAACAGAGTAAAAATAGAGCGCAAATAGCCTCAAATGGGGCTCAAAATAATTAAATACAAATTTGTCGCAGACAAATCTCGACGACAAAATATAACAATTTTGGGCATCTGGGTATTTGGTGAAAAAGGCTAAAATGGCTCTTTAGGAATATCCTGACACAATACAAGAACTTTTAGGCAACAAACACACAAAACGACCCATTATTTTAAAAGTACAAAAAATCTTCAAATAGGGTAGTCGTAGAATTCAAGATGAAATCTGGGTAACACCAAATTTTCAACTTAAGATGCAGAAACTGGAGTTAGGCATGGTATAATCTAGAGCCACAACTCAAATGAAGGCATTCAAGATTGGCTTCAAGGTAGCTTGCCCATGGGTTGGCCTTATGCCAAGTTTTTACAGCTTACATGAAAAGATTGATTTTATCAATGAAATGTTTCCTCAGCTTGAAGGTTGGATCAAAGAAATAGAGGCCTATGAGTTTGATGTAATGCAATCTTGTCAATGGGTTGATTTTGTACCACCACCTCAGAGTCCTCTTCCTATTTCCCAACCAATATCATTTCAGTCTAAACCTCAAATTACAATCTTTTCACCTATTACCCATGTTGAGAATCCCATTCCTTAATCTCCTATCTTTCCATTCCACCATGAATATTCTATTCCTCGAAGGCCACCAAGTCAAGAAGTAGCTCCTCTTCCACTATCTCAAATAGTGAGGGAATTCGTTGAATCTCAACCCAACCCTCCTCTTATAGTTCCAAATCCGTTTTGTGAAGAACATGATTATACTTAAGATGAAGAGGAGAATGTTAAAAGAGCTTAATGAAGATGAAATTTCAAAAAATCTAAAGGAGTGGGCTACAAGATTGAATGTAAAGTAAGTTCCTCTGCTAACTTAGCCTCAATCTAGGGTTCAAATTCAAGAGAAGATGGTGGATACTAAGTTTGCACAAGAAAAAGTACAAGAGGATGATGAGCATCAGTTTATGTGTTCATAGGTACAACACACTTGTCAGAACTGTGTTTGTGGAGACTATTGATTCCCCACCAATTGCAAAGTCAATTGAAGAAGAGCATGTGCAAGCTGAAGTAGAAATACTCTCAAGTCTTCAAGGTGACTTTTATGAGTGCAATGATCTTAATTGTCAGGCACGTCAAGAACTTGTTGTATTTATGTAACATTGCAGCAAATTGCCAATATCCTCATTGAATGCTACAACTAACCATAGCGAGATTCTTGCCATGGTGGACTTAGAAGTTTCAAGTTCTTCCCCTTCTTCCCCTTCTTACTTTCTGTCAAAAATATGTTTTCTTAGATGAATTTTATCTTACAAATTATATGTTTAAGGGTGAAGAGGGCTATGGTGGAAAAATTACTAATTTGAAGGAAGCTATGGGAGAAGAAGTTCGGCCTTTGGCACAACTAGTTTTAAACAATCCTCTTGAATATGGATTGGAAGAATTATATCTCCTAAAAACATTCATTGAATGAAGAAAGAGAGGACCACACGGGAGAAACTAAGTCAAAATTGGAGGATTTCGGTGGAGATGACATTATGGAGAGTTTCTTGCTCTTAATTGTGGAGTCATATTTGTTTAATGAACAAGTGATGGTGGAAGAAAACCAAGGAGGTCTTTCTTCCCTTAATAATCCTCAAAAGTAAGAGGTAAATGAATCTTACATTTGTAGGTTTCATGTGGGACGAGAAGGTTAAAAATGCAAAACAACTTTTTCTTCAAATGGAAGTGGAACTCCTATATGAGTAGTATGCTTCAAACACTTGTAGTGATTTTCAAGTGATTTCATTTGAGGCTGCAAGCAATGTTGTGGAAAAAAATCCTCATTGTCAAGGAAGGAAAAGAAAACAAAGAATTTTCCACTTCATTATCATTCATCCATGTGGAAGAAGATTTGTTTGTAAATGGGGAACATGAGAAAAATCAACTCATGGGAAATGATGTTTTCCAAGAATGTCTTTAGGTAGATTTTCCTATTAAAAATTGAGACTCGTAGTATTAGGAATATTCAACGGGTTGGACCATGTCCCATAAGGTATTTTTCTTCAATGGAGCCAAATGAGGAGATAGAACTCGTCACATTCATTTAAGAATGTGAGGATGAATTTCACATCCCCAAGGATCAATTGTTATGTCTCTATAAAAAAATGCACAGGAACTAAAAGAGGTATATATTCTTCTTCCCAGTTGATTCCTTGGTGAATCAAGTGGAGAATTGGGCTTGTTTCAGTTTTTCACTCTCAGTCTCAACCATGTCTATCGTCCCATCATCTGCATGGTTGTCCATTGTGAGGAAGGGAAGCTATTTTGCCCAACCAATTTCAGGATTTGTTTAGCTCTCCTGTGCCTCCAGATATTGTAGGATAGGAATAGGTTTGATTTTAGCATAATAAGTGCATGTCACTATCCGCATGTTTCATTTGAAGCATGTATGATTTTCAATTTTGCTTCGTCATTTCTCTTGCAGAGTGCGTCAAAGGTAGAATTTCCACAAGAAGGAGAAAATAATCAGTACTCTACATAGTTCCATAATGTTCCAATTGAGAAGATATTTTCGTTCATGTAAGCCATATTATTACCTCATTCACTGTGTTTTTTACTTGTAATATTATGTTCCAGGTCAGGTTCATTTATTATCCTTCATTCTAAGTTCGGGATGTAGGATGCAATGATATTCGAGTATTTGGAGGTCAGGAATTTCATGGTTCAACATCAAGTCTCAAATTGATAGTTATGACTCCATGCCCAATGGATATACATGGCTACTGGATTCATGCTTAGTAGGTAAGCATCCCCAAGAGGTCACCAAAAATGTTGTCCAATTTTTTCCCCTTGGGGTAAAAATGGACAACATGGGCCTATTGGACCCTAGGAACATAAAATACTCTCACAAAAGAATTTTGGGTGAAAAAGGCACAATTTTTGTGTTTAGGGTGCATTTTTAAAGTTCCAGAAAAATATGCAATTCTTAGAAGATATTTTCTGTCTTCTGGATTTTGAGAAAGCTCAGATCCTGCCTAAGGGATGTACACTGGGCTCTGTAGGGCCCACATTTACCCAACAAAATCAAAAGGGTTACAATTAGTATGTAAAGAGTTATCATGTGTTCTATTCCATATCAATAATGCCCTGGAATTCACGTTGCAAAGTTTTAAAATGTGTCGAATGGACTTAAAGGTGTTATGAGCCCAAACATCTTGTCAAACAGCTCAGTGAGCTGCTTCAACAAGCTTGCATAACACACAAGAGGGCTGAACTTCAATTTAGTTTGGTCAAGATAAATAAATGATGTTTGGAGAAACCTAATGATCAGTGCCTTGGGTGCAAACGTGGTTCCTAAGGAGTTGGGCATGACTCAAAGGAGATCTCTGGGAACAGCTCGATCAGATGAATGGGTGAATATCAAGTTTGAAATGATGATCTCAGGTAAAGAACAAATTCAATGAATCGAGCTAGTGGAGTGAGATCGACTAAGCAACGAGGTGATCAAGTTGAGCTTGACAACATGGACTTTCACAAGTTTACATTGGACACACGAGAGAGGTCTGATTCCATCGTATTATCAAGGCTTGACATTTTTTTTACAAATGTAAAGAATGCATCTCGGGATGAGAAAAATTGGGGAAAACTATTTCGTTGTATGAATCTTGTTCGAGCTCACACGATGAGTGGATGGGATCGAGTCCCTAATAGCTCGGAAGAGATAATTTCAAACTGAAGATAGGTTATCAAGCGATGGAATTGATTTGTTAGTCGAAGCAAATGAGATACTCATAGTTTATGTCACTTTCATTGTTGTCATATGTACGTTATATTGGAAACTAGCTCAGATTGAGGCATGGAAAAATCACTCAGCTCGAGTAGATTACATAGTGAGTTAGGGATAACTCGGGCCACATCATTGAGCCACGACAGAGACAGGGTGATTTAGGGTAAGCTCGAAAGAGAAAGAGATGACTTGGATGAGATTCGAGTTAAATTTTGAATAGCCCAGGATGACAATATAGCATGCTTGAGTTGCAGTCGAGGTGTTCATAGACGCACTAGATCAAGAGTTCATGATTGTTCGTGGGATTTTCTGGAAGTAAATCAGCTCAATGTGGTTGCACTCCATGGAAACTGAACTCGTTATACAGAGAGAATGGATCGATTAGATTGATTTTCGAGGTGTTTGTATAGCTAATGAAAAGGTTTTCAGGTTTCGAGAACTCAAAGTTTAGGATGACTGTGACTTGATGAATGCATCAAACAGAATAGCTTGGAAAAGTTGATGCAGTAATCTCGCATAAACAGTTACAGGGATTTGCATTGAGATCTGACAAAATGAGCTTGGGTCAAGTTAACAAAGATTGGGAGCTCAACACCTAATCTGCCACTATGATGAAGTGAGTCATTTTGTTCCTTTTGAATTAACCTAGGCAAGAGTAGCCTCGTAAATACAAGCTCATAGAATTTCAGTGACAGAAGTAATTTGTGAGCTCGAGGCATTCTGAATCGAGCTATTTTCAAAATAGCATGGATCTTGTCGAATTAGAGCTCAGGGAAAAATAATGTCAAGTCAAGTAGTAAAGGAAAAAAGTCTCGGCGAGCTTAGGATTTGTAGGTCGAGCTAATGGAGCTCATCCTATTTGTGTGGTATTTAATTGGCAAGTCAAGTTGAGCTCATGGTAGAGAAAGGCGGAATGGCTAATTTGCAGAGTGCCACGGGTGAACCAGAGGAGGTATTGAGTGGGTTGGCAATGAAATGAGTGCACGACTCAAGGTTGACCCGTGTATTAATAGACAAGACAACTTAAATTAAATATTCACCCGGATGCTTGAGTGTGAAATAGTAGCTACCGAGCCCAATGGAATGGACATAACTCAATCAAATTTGGGTGTCGAGGCTAAGATAGAGAGCTCAGTTTTGTGAGGAATCTCTAGTTCGAGTGGTTCAAAGAGTGAATCCGAAGAAAAGGCATTTTCGGATTTTCGTAACTAAAATATTCATACTTTGTCTGTCCAAATTTAAAAAATGAGCACACAGTGTGGCCAGGCCGTAGGGCTCGAAATCGGTGGGAGATTAGTCTTAGCATTACATAAATGATCTTGAGCATGGATCGTGCAGGTGAATCAAAAAGCATTCAAATGTAAGAAACTTGATGTCAATTGAGCTAGCAGAATGTGATAGACCTCAATAGTTTGTCAATCAAATCATGGATTGCACGAGCTAGCTTGTGGAGAAACTAATTTTCTCAGTGTATGTGAGGAAATTCTTAGCAAATCACATATATGTTGATCCCGATGAGGTGGGACTTGAGTTTCTCAGGTATTCGAAGAAGATCGATCAGAGAAAGTTTTGAAGCGAGTCTTTGTTTAGAGACCAAGATGGATAAACTTATCATAGTTCAAGTAGGTAGGCATCATGATGAAGCGATTCAACAAGTCATTGTGGATCATCCTTATGAGTCACGATTTTGGAGTTAGCATGTTTCGGACTTTTGGAGGTTTTTGGGATTTAAAAACATTGAATGAGTTGGATAGTTCCGAATCCCGAAACTCCAAAATTTGGATTTTCAGGTTTTCGAGAGTCGGAGGTTGCAAAGATGGTTGGAGCTCGGAATTGGAAGTAGTGACATGGTAGGATATTTTTTGTTTAACTCGGCGAATTGATATGATGAAGGATTCGTTAGCCCATTTGAGTTATACGTGGAATCCAGTCACGTCAATTCTCAATTTTTGTAAGTGGACTGAGTCAATATGGGGTTGCGTTAATATTTGATTGACCACCGAGCCAATGAAGGGAGGAGCCCAAACCGAGTAACTCGGTGCATATTCCACATAGCTCTGTCAATATTAAAGAGCATGTTGAGTCATCCAATGAGTTAGTACGTGTGGAGTGCTCTCGAAGAGCTAGATGCAAATAATTGTATAATCGATGGAGATTTTATGAATGGCTCGATGTATGATGTGGACTGAGACAGTTGTGAAAGGATACGTGAAGGGATCCATAAAGTGAGCTATTTTGGCTCAGTCGTTTAAAATTCAACGTGGCATCTAACTCAGTAGAGGAAATACAAAACAACCAATCAACAAACCACCATTGGAGAATATGGAAGAAGGTGCCAAACTTATATGGAGATCACTAAATATAATGCAAAACATACTGCCAACCTCGTTCAACAAAGGTGGTGGGCATTAGGAAATTGTTAATAATGAAGGGCTTGGTTGAAAAGGCAAGCCATTTTGTCAACGTTAAACATTCAAACCCCCCAAAGCAAAGATAACATCGTGACATATCAAAATGTTTTCAAAAGATTTATTAAAATATTAATTTTAATCATTTGAGGAGGCATTTTCATTTATGAAGGAAGATTCAAATTTGTGAATTTATGAGATCTGATGGAACATAGTGTCCTGGATACACAAGAAGTAACTTTTGCTCAGGGAACCATAACTTCCTTCCCAGGTGCCCGATTTTTACAAAATTATAGTCGTTAGAATCAGAAAAAACGAGAGCTACGTAATGGAATCACCAGAAGATTGATTTTTGGAAGTTTGAATTTTAAAAATTGTAGGTTTTCCCTCGTTCCATGGCTAGTGACTCGAAAGGGGGAGTTGCAATTAATGAGGCAAACATGGCCAACAACAGTTATTAATTATTTCCTAAATTATAGGGTTTCTCTTTCTTCCTCTAAACCACTAATCAAGTGCTATAAAATGTAAAAGGGTGCTTATTCCAAAGAGTTGGACATTCTTCCGAGCTCCCCCTCTCTTCACCAGCTGACCTGTTATGAATTTGTAGGATCTCAATTTCTTTCTTCTAAAATTGTGATGGCGGCCTATGCCTTTTCCATGCTATAATGATGCACTATGAAATGTGCTTGAAGTAATAGAGAATTATGTTTTGTGATGAGTTGTATGTCCTTATGTATGATTTTGTTGCTTCTATTTTCCTCTCTCATGTTTGCAGGTGAACTGTACAACCAAGGTTTCTTTTGCAAGTTTTGAGGTCATTTTGCTTATCAAGGAGTGAAGTACTGTATGTAAATTGGGTTTGTAATGTGTTAATTATTCCTCATGATTGTCTCTCTTCATTGGAAAGCCGGATTTTTTTCTAGCAGAACCCTTTCTTAGTGCATCACCACTTCTAATTTATGGTTTTATTTCTTGCAAAACTCTCTCTCTAATCCCTTGAAATGTTAGCATAGGGCTAGCTAGCCATTTTGATTGCATTAAGAGTAGTGTAGTGCTTAGTTTAGGAAGAGGAAGGTAACCTTCTCCAGAGGTTTACCTCGAGCCCAAGTCCCACATCTTGAGAGGTGATCCCATATTACCCAATCACAACCAAAATGTCGTGTTCACCCTCTAGGCCATTTTGGGGGTGTAGTGATTTGGCGATAACAATACCTCCTCCAAATGTGTTACCATAGATTATTTAGATAAGTCTTTTTAACTAGTTTTACAATATCCATAATAGAATTATTTTCTGAAATCACTACAAACAAAAAGAATCACCATCATTTTTATTACATCATTAAGTACTATAACTATAAGACATCAATATATTGATCTTTAATAAAAATAAAGGCTAGTTTAGGTTATAGAACTTACTTAAATATTAGTGTTATTTTCTGTGGATTTGGTGACTCCTTTTGATCTTGCATAGTAAACCAATCTCTTGAAGGTATGTCTATCTCTTTAAGAAAAGGGATAACATTAGCTATAAGAAAAAGGAACAATTCCAAAGAGAAAAAATATAGACATTTGGTAATCAGGATGTAATATAATGGTGAGAATCGAATTGAAATATGATAATGTGAAAGTAGGAATTATTCTCCACCAACAGGAAAAGAAATTTTTTTGGTCAGAATGATCAAAATGAAAAGATTGAACTTAATGTACTAGAGAAGAGAGAGTTCAAATAATACAGTGCAAAAGGGAAGATGTTTCTAAATGAAACATGTTAACATGTTGTCTTCCTACTAATGAAACTATGAATAACCAGATGTATATGTCCCTCTATTATAATGTTTCCAAATAATCACTACCTTCATTTCAGTCAGTGTTATACAGGGTTCCCCATCTAGATTACGAGAGAGATGAATCTTCTGCGCTTATTTATCTCCAACTGAAATCCATTCATTGCGTACCTGTAGAACTAGCCACATTTTTGTATCTTCTGTATCAACCTTATTTTATGCTAGGGACCATCCTTGTAAAACTATCTATGGTAATCCCTCTAACACCAATAACTGAAGGGACTTATTTTACGAGCAATGCAACCAAAAAAATCTCAACAGAAGTTACAGAACACATAACCATGTACATATGTACATTATATAAGTTGATAGAATTGAATAATTAATTTTCATGTAGCTACATGTGTACTTTTCCAAATCATTATTGAAAAATATGGATGATTTTTTCCAGCTTCATACCTTGTTTATTAGCTATCATAAAACAAGCCATGGATACAGATCGTACAAACGTTTTGTTAAAAAATATTGTGTATGTTAAAAGACAATGCGTATAAATGCTTCATCTATAACAAATGATGATTTGAGAAAGTTAAGTTCTTCGTAGAATGATATCCATACGGTTAATTGGACTTCGTTTAAATCCATACTATATAAGAGTAAAAAAGGAAAATTTCACTCATAGCTGCAAAATTATATGAGAGAGAGAAATGTGACCACCAAAATGCATCAGATTAAATTAAAAATTCTTAAAAAATAATAAATTCAAATCCCTGAGCACTTAAGGAAATGAAAAAATGTTTTTTTCACTATCTTCTTGAAATCCACGCGTGCAAAAAGGCAAAAGGAATGTTGGCCCATTAATTCCTTAAATTAGTATTTCTTACTTCTAGGCAAGGAATATCCAAAACACATTGATTTCGATTGTGAAGATACTGTACATCCACAAAAAAGGTACAAAATGAACTGATCATGTATGCAGCAATGGGTTAGAGTGGACACCTATTACAACACAAGATCTAAGTCGAAGGAAATCAATTGACAAATAAATGAGATAAAAATGCAAATGTAATGAATGTGGGCCTTCCACTCACATCTTGTTTAAAAACATAGAACTTATCATGGGCACACCCTCTGAGACATGAGATAACCAAGCTATAATGTAGAACTATGAAGGCCATTCATATAGCTTGAATTTAATTGCATAGGATGACGTGTTGGAAGGGAATGGTGTGTTGGAAGGGAATGAAAATAATTAGTTAATAGTAATCACTATTTAGGTCCCCTCAAAACTTCCTCATTCTTCATGTAACTTTTACATGAAAAAAAAAAGGCTAAGGAATGCACCTTAGAAAGAGAAACTACTCAGTAGAGACAACCGAAAAACCCTGCTTTGAGAAGCACTTCCGAAGTCACATAACAACCAAATAAGGCCATTGAAATAAGTGTTTTTCATAAAATTTAACTACCGTTGGAGATTTTTTACACTCCTAAAAGCATAAGAGTTCAAAAACATAGCATCCCCACAACTACTATAGATCATTTCCTAAAAGTAATGCTTTCATATCTTCTTTCTAGTTAATATCATGCTGAAATAAGGGCTAATTTGACGTTAAACTATGTTTTCATAGTCAAATGACAAAAATCTAGAATGTTTTGGTACGGGTACGGGTATAGGTATGGTATGTTGAAACAACAATTTTTTAAAAACCTCGGGTATGGTACGCTGTGGGTAAGTTTGTACAATATATTTTTAAAAAGTAATATATATATATAATTTTAAAGAAAACAACAAGCTTATAGTCCCAACAACCTATAAAATATTAAAATCTAACAACAAACTTATTATGAATCAAAATCCATCTAAAAAAATATTTCTTTGACTAAATATAAGAAGACCACAAAACATTAAATATATGAGTCCATCTACTAATGTGCTCACAAACAATCCACTTATTGTTAAGGCCCAATGAAAGGTTTGGGGATAATGCAACTTTTCATAGAGTTTTTTGGAGGTATCCTCTTGGAGAAGGGGGCCCTTTGAGCCACCTCATACTAACCCAAAAGTCATTCTCATCCTCTATAATTAGTCCAGTTGAGGGAGTTGTGAAAGAATTTATACGCATTATATACATTATGAACTGAGATTGATGAAGCTTATAAAAATATTTAACGTTTTTCCATTCCATCCACTTCCCAAATATGTATAAATCATGAAATATTTTAATTCCTTTCTCAAACCGAAGGAGGGTAGAACAACCTCTTTTTAAGGCAAGGATCTTGTTATTATATTTCTGATCCGAAAATGGGTGAGGTAAAATTTTGCTTATAAACATTTCCAAGGATCTAAAGAACTCAACATCAATTTCACGACTCTTAAACTCAAAAATAGATTAATTCCCTTAAAAATATGCACCTTAGTTTGATTATCAATCACAACATTGACTTGCACATTTGTGGTTTATGGAAACTAAAATTGAAACTTAAGTCCATTTTCCCATTTTTAATGAATGATTACTTAATAACAATAATTTAAACCTATTACTGATTTTATCTTATCAAAAGCTTCATCCAAAAACTGAAATCAAATCCACAAAAATCAGATTGATAACAGAGTTTACCCGAAGGCTACGTCTCCGGAGTCTCAGAAAGAGAATCGATCTATTATTGCCCAAAGAAGTACAATTAACCCTTCCATAATGAAAAATATACCATTATACCTACAAATTAGCTAATCTAATAATCATGGAACTCTACATAGAATCAAAAATTGTCTTGAATTCAATCTTTGGCTCCTATAGTGCTTCCATAGTGTGATCCCCTTGCAAATACAATCGAAAAATGACTACAGCTAAATATTTAAAAACACTACATGGAAACAAATTATATATCTGGAATTCTCATGAAATTCTGAGAAACTTCATTTTTTACACCATGGTCTGGTTCAGCCCCTAAGGGGTTGAAAAACTCATATCTATGTCTGTTCCCAGTACCCTTTCCATGAAAATGTGATGGAAAATCACCTACACCAGAAAATAGGTAGCACTTCATAGAAATCAAATTACATATTTGGATTCCTCATGGAATTCTAATAAATTTCGGTTCTTACACTAAGTTCTAACTCAGAGCATAAGTGCCTAAAAAATGGCCTTCTCTGAAACTTCCCTTATTTTCTCATTGCACAGTCCTGCAACTGTGTGTGTTTAAATGTCAGTGAACTCGTGTTTTATCCCACCGAGCCCCTTGTGTGAGTTGATTTGGACGACCCGATTGTAAGGTATAGGTCTTGGGTTTGAGCTCATCTTTTTCCTTTATCCTGCGATCGTTTGTGCAAAGAATTGGGATAATCCCACATTACCTATGTGGTGGAGGTTGTTGTGTTTAAAATGGGCATGCATGCCCATGTAGTACATGACTTAGGTCATGTCTTCCTCCATTTTATTCGTCCATGTAGTTGTGGTGAGTTCGTATGTGCATCTCTCCTGTTGGGCCGATTTGGTTGGTCGATTCGCAGCCGAGTCATACGCCATGCTATGTTGTGTGAGCACTGAACTGACTGTGCATTTGATGCGGAATTCCTGTGATAAGGGCCAACCGAGTTGGAATGTTTTTTACTGCACTGTTTGTGGGTGTCGATTCATTGGTTGTTGCGCCTTATAAGGTGTCAAGCTATGTTTGGTGCCAAGTCATAGATAATACTGTGGATCTGAGTCATTTGTTGTTGACTTGCCAATATATACGAAGATACTGCCGAGTTCATATGCCTGCTACGTAGTGTATTGCAATGTTTAATCCTTCCAAAATGATTCCACCAAGGTAATAGGAGGTAATATATGATGAGCAATGTGTAAAAAGATAACAATGTGGAAGGTATACCAGTATGTCAATATGGTGATGACCCCGAACAATGTAGTAACAAAGTGATCAACTCGGTGGGGAGTTGATCAACCCAACAAACTAAAAATAGCTCATTCAAGCCAAATATCACCCTGAAATGCACAAATTCAATCCTCTAACACAAATAATCCTACATTGGGAAAGTTAGAGAATATATTTCATATAAAATCATAAAAATGATAATAACAATTTGAATAAAAAGGCGGCAAAGCCCCCCCTCCTCTAAAAGAGTGTGTCAAACCTGGTTGAGAGCCCCTAGCTAGAAAATAGCGGGGTCCACAAAATTTTTTAACCATTTGTCAAAGACCAGAGGTTAAAACAACAAAATAAACCTTTTTCACCTTTTACCAAAACTACCACTTGTCAACGCTTGATTCGTCAATTGACTGACTTTAACCGTTTTCAAAACCAATTTTTTACCTGCAATAAATTTTACATCCAAACTCTATTTTTGACGTTCTTGGCATCGTCAAAAAGCAATCAGAAAGCTCTAAAGTGTGGTATAGTTTATGGAAGTCTAGGAAACTTGCAACACCCAAAAACTTCTCTGGATCACTCCTCCCAAATGGGAATGCTTTTTGTCCACAAAAAGTTGTGTATAAACCCTCAAAATGTGTTATCTCTTCCTGCAACTGCACAAACACATACAGGAAACCGAAATAACATCATAGGTTAATCAAATGTAAAAATATGATTAGCTAATCACATAATTGATAAGATAATAACACCCATTTAAGCTAGTGTCCAACTGAAACAATGTAACCCTGTCAACTCTGCACACAACTGTGAACTGTCAAATCCCCTATAATGTCACCACAACAATTAACCAGATAATAAAACCCAATTAAGCTAGTGTTTAACTGTCACTTTGTGTTACGACCGATTACTAAAATTACCATTCCATAAAAATAGCTTAGTATAAGACACGTCTAAACTACCCACAATTAGGCTAGTGTCCACTATCTATCTGAAACTGTAAAATTGCAAATATTCACTATCTAATGTAGTTTGACCATCAATGCCAAAATGGTTATAGGCACAAAACTTAACCCACGTGAATCTTTCCAAAACACTATAATTCCATCATAAATAATAAGTCAGATAATAACACCCATCTATAATGGAATCTAGTGTTCAACTGACACTTGTGATTATTTCGGTTATCACTGCAAATATTCACTATCCAAAATAAGTAAACCATCAACACCCAAAATGGCCATAGTCAAGATCTGAATCAATGTGAATCTATAAATTCTATCCATACACACTAAATTGTAAAAGGATAGATCAAATTGAAAGCGTGTTTACCCAAAATGGTGAACATTTAAATGCTGCAAATGATCACCATGCATAGTTGCACACCAGTCTGTTAGTGCAAATAATGTACACACTGATTATAACTACATAAAGCAATCACAAGTAAACACCCTAAAAATAAGGGCCATCATTTATGTGCAAGTACTCTGCATAAAAACAATGAGTTTTTATATTACCTATAATATCAAAAAATTGTCTTAGAAATGCACAATGAAATTTAACAACAGTACTAGAAATGCAAATTTCCAAAAATAGACATTTACCACATGCCCACTGAAACTGCATAACTGCTGCTAAAACTAGAAAGTGGTATACTACCATCCTTTAGAAAGTAAGAAGTTAAATTTGAGCATTTTAAACCTCTCTCCCAGATCCTCTTATAGGTGACCCAATTTCCCAATTTCAAGGTAATTAAAAAACCATGTGAATTAATCCTTCAACATACACCAGAAATCCACAACTTACCATGTAGAATTTTGCATGCTTTTCAACCAATATTGCATTACAAAAATAAACCTATCCAAATCACATGAGCCTACATTCTCTGTATCCAAAACTGAACAGACTCATAAGTGGTTTCCAAAATGGATAGCTTAAAAAGGTTAATTTAAAAATTGTGGTTCAAAACTTCTTTTACTAATAAGATTACTAGGGCGAATGTTGATGTGCAACCCTAGGCTTTTACTAAAAATTCTATGTTTGTTGGGCATACTAATTATAAGTACATGAGGTATCATGTCATTGATACTCCTAGTATTTTGGATCATCCTTTAGAGGACAGAAATACTATTGAGATTCTTTGTATTACCACCTTGGCTCATTTGAAGGCATTTTCTTGATTTATTTTTATGTTTTGGGATCTTGCGGTTATAGCATCACTCAATAGGATGCACTGTTTCATAGCATAAATCCATTATTGTTAACAAGCCTCTTATTGTAGTGTGTAATGAGATTGATTTGCATCCATTGGAGACACTGCCATAGGATAGGAAATTGGTGGTAGAGATGAAGGAAGAGGCTGGGAAAATTATGGTTGGATTGTATGGAAATCAGAGTGTAGAGGAGGGGGATGATGGTGTCTTGATTTTGATGAGTGCTTTGAAGGAAGAAGGGGTGGTTGCGGTAAGGAATGTGGCGTGTGAAAGTCTGTTGGAGTAGATAGTGGTGTTTAAGATGAAGTCTAAGAAAATCAGTAGTTGTCTTAATAGGATTCATGGTGTCATGCAGAAGCCAAGAGATGGAAAGGGGAGTCTTCCTTGTATTCCTCAAGTTGTTTTGGATTCCAAGGTTCGATCTTATGCTAAACAGTCAAATAAACTAGAGAATGGTATTAATAATGAGAATGGTGGTGTTGGAGTTTACTCTGCAAGCTTGAAGAAGCAATATATTTTAGAAAATGATGAATGGAAGGAAGATGATACTCCAGAAATAATGGATGGGCACAATTTTTCTGACTTTATTGATCCAGATATTTTACAGATACTTGAGGATTTAGAAAAGGAAGAAGGGCTTAGGATGGCAGCTTAGGGTGAAAATGATGATGAGATGGAAGAGGTAGATTTGAGCTCGAAGGAAAAAAAAATCTCTAGATGCAATTAGGAAGAATAAGAAGATGTTTGTTGAGGAACATAAATTGAATAAAATCACTGCAGAGAGTAGCCCTATTGTTCCTAGGAAGTTTGATGAATATAGAGAGTACAACTTAAACAGAATGGGCAGACATCTTTTTTGCTTGGGTTTGTATCCTTTTGCAGTGATACATAGAGCTTGGAGTAGATCAATGTCTCATCAAGGTCGCAAGCGAGAGAGGTCAAGTGGAGTGGAGGAAAATACTGATGTCATGGATATTGATCAACCCAACAAGAAGTAGTGTCTGTTGTCATGCTCAATATCTAGGTCTAAGCCTCCCAGTGAAGTTGTTCCAGGAGAAGGCTATAAGGACTCTACTTAGAAATTAAAAGCTATCAAACTTGGCAAGAAGGCATCAAAGAAGAGGAACAAGGATGCTCGCAAGGGAGAGGGTGATAGAGTGAAAGTGAACCTAAAACAAAAGCATTTGTTTTCTGGAAAGTGATCTATTGGGAAAACTACTAGACGTTAAAAGGTCAATACTTTTCTATGCAAAATTTGTAGTTGTTTTTGATATTTCTGGTTGGATTGAAATACTAACTTTCATTAGATGTAGGATTTTTTTTTCATGGCTGCATTGGAGTTGATTTTATTGTGTTTGTGTGTTTTAGTTTAGGTGAGATCATTAGAATATACCTTCCGTCATGTTCATTTTGTTCAAGAGATTTTATGTTCTATCTATACCAATGGGAGGAATAGATTCCTTTGTTAATGAAGAATATTAATGCTTTTGTCATAAAATTTGGCTATTTATCTTGAATGCATTTTTTTGATACAGAAAATTATAGAAAAAGCATATCATTATCACTTCATTTGTGAATTCAAACTAGAGGTAAATAATAAACAACAAACTGTTCCCAACTCCATCATCAATAACAAATAAATTGATCTTTGAGATATTCAAAACTTTCCACAGAAAGAAAACATGTTTCATATGGAGGAGGAAACACATGTCAAATCCATGGATTGAACCAATTCCATCCATGGTTTCATGCCATAACTTTATCTGCATAGGTAAAAAAGCAACACCATGCCTCCTATTATTCGTGTGACATATCTAGAGATTGAAATCACAAATGGGTCATACAACATTACTT
>CM034149.1:671541553-671660730 GCA_019776745.2 Taxus chinensis | reverse complement strand
TTGGTTTTGAGACATGTCTCGATTCCCCACATGTCCCATAATATCGATAATAACATCATCAACTATAACCAACAATCATTAAATATTTCAAAAATCCTACAAAATCAAATATCCAAATCATTACATGTTCACATGGATGTTCTTTCCTAACATGTCCATCATCCCTAAACATTTTTACTCTGTAGACCTTTGAACTCAACACAATTTGTTCACATTTTCATATCATGATTTGAATAAATATCTCTAGGTGATCTATCACCAACATTCTAATGTGTCTCAAGTTCTAGAGTACTTACAATAACCATTTGAATTTTTTATGTACCGTCACCTAGTGAATTTAAGAATGAATTTTTACCATAGGATATAAGAAACCATAAAAAATTTAGAATCTTGTCATGAAGATCCTAAGGCATCGATGTAGACACTAGATAATTTCATCTTCACATACTCACTCACAATCCTTCACTCAGTCATTGGTGATAATAACCCCCTCATAACAAACGAGGGATAAATATTTTCAATATCCTCTAAAAAACAAAACAAAATAAATGTAAAAAATTACATTATCAAAAATATCTCTAAGGGTATTCAAGAATCTTTATTGGGGATAGGAATGCATACCTAGTAGTATAGAAATTATTCAATTGTAACTAAATGCATCTTTGTAAGGGATATGGATGTCTGACTAAAACAAATAAATGCATGACTACCTATGTACAGTTCATCACACCATCAATCACTAATAACTTCAAAATCACGTCCTACACATTGGATAGTTTATATGTAGTATTTTCCTCTAAGTATTCACTTTAAGAAGTAATTCATTATCACTTGCACAAACACTCAGTATCCTCAGAAACAAGGCCAGTATGTTACCAGATAATTTTTTGGATCGTATTAAAAATCTTGTTTTAGTCTATAATTTGTCTCACGTTATGTATTTTCATGTTTTTTGAAATGCCACAAAAAAATTGTTTCATATTGTGTCAATACAAACCATGTCACCTATGTCATTACATTTGTTGTCTCCCTCCCTGTTCTCCCAAATAGAACTTTTGTGATTTTTTCATTGATTTCATAAAAAAACACTAATATCCATCATTTCTCAACTTTTCATCACAAATTGTTTAACATGGACCATTTTTATCATTATCAATTTCCAACTTGCACATGACCAGGGAAGCATTATTGTGACATTTAATAGATTCTCCATATCACAAGGCATCATTTATCAATTGCTAATTTTGTCCTGCATGTGGGTTGGGGTAGGATGCAACACACCAATTATCACTGGAAGGGGGATTCCTATACCAAATTCCTTTGATGTAAATCTTATGATAATATATTTATATATCAGTTTATCAATCAATTAGTTTACCATTCAAATAATCACTATCTTATTATTTCAACCTATCCATCTAGTCACATATTTGTTTAAGTAGCCCATCGATGAAAAATTTCAAGTCTTCTTTATCCAATCATCAATATAGGCCCACACATGCAAAAATCCTTGGCATAGGGTCTGAATAAATCCATCTTGTCTTTAGCTTTTATATTACATCCTATGTTGCAAGATGAAAACTCAAAAAGGGATAGAAATGTAGAAACTAGAAAACACACCTTGTGTATAAAGTCGCATTAATAAATACCTTGGTCATATATTAAAATTTTAAAAAAAATCCTAAAAGAAAATAAAAATAATAAAACACATCTAAATAATTAAAGAATCATAAAAAATTATAACAATCCTTTAAAGCAATAAAATATACCTAATCAATAATAAAAATCAATAAAGCATGAAATCACAAAACAATAATCAAATACACATGCCTCAATCCCAAAAATCTATAAAAAGAAGGATTTTGATCTCTTGCTCACGTATTTTTTGTTTGCATGTTTCTTGAAGTTCGAAAGAGAAGTGCAGAGAACAACTATAGTTCTTAAACAATTGAATTTTGTGAAAATTTCATATGGATCACTGTTGAGTAGGAAACTAATTTATAATCTCTACATGATTTTACCATCAGCCAAATTAGATCATTATAATCATTTATCCATTTACATTCATTTGTTGGGCCTTTGTATATTTTCGATCAAGTATACATGTCTTTCACTTATCATTACCTTGTTTTATCATGTATTTTTATCAACCTTGAAACAGTTAGGGATTTGACCAAGGCATGTCCCCCAACCACAAAAAAAAACTAATTATTTTCTAAGTTTAGGATTGTGCAAATTCAAAGAGGATCAAATTTCTTATATTAATTCTAAAGAACTAAATACTTTTTCATGTAATACTGAAAATGCTTACTTAAAACCATTTTTATTTGTATCAATTAGATTTGAGTTTATATTATTTTATATCTCTAACACTTTTAGGTGACCTCAAATCATTGTATACACACCACAACATGGTTCCACATATTATTGGGAGAATATTATTCATGGGTCAATTTTTATATCCGAAGGTAAATTACATCACTTCATATTCTAATACTTTGCATTTCATGCTAAAATTGGCTATAAAGGATTTTTCATTTGAATGTAAACAGTTGTGTGTTGTTAACATCACATATTTTCTAAGACATTTTTATCATCTTGTAAGTTACACTCATTTGCAATGAAATTTTTCATTTACATTGTAGTGTCATTTTTTTAGGGATCATTTTCTTTTCTTTAGTTTATTGCTTTCAAAACACTTTAAGTTTTTACAAATTAGTGTGTTGTCTATTATATTTACAATAAATTTGAGATCATTTCTTAAGGTAGTGGAAGAGTATCACATATTTGGTTCACTTCTTCGAATCTACAAATGGTGTCTTTGTTATTTTTACCTAGAAGAATCAATATTTTGATACAAATGGTTTATTTAATACCTTGTACAATATTCTCACCAAATTGATGGCAACCTAACTCAGTACATTCCTTCCCCAACTAATTTCATAAGAGTGGGTTTGTTTTTTATAAGTATGATATTTCTAAGCTTCTTGGTTAGTGGGATTGCATATTCCTCATATTTCATTTGGTTAAAGATGATGTTGAGTTGTAGGAGCCCTTTTAACTTATGATAATGAATATCAATTGAATTATGTGCATAGAGTTTAAGATGAATGAGGGTAAGAGAGAAAGGGAAGAGGTGATGTTAGAGATGCATTTTGAGTCATTTTGAATTATAGTGTCCTCCAAAGCACTAGTTGTTAGACCTATTCTATACATTTATTGATAGTGACCCCCTTAAATTTGGAGAGTTTAATGAGACTATTGATAGTATGTTTAGCTATATAAAGGATGAAATTTATGAAAACCCCACCTTAGAAATCTATGACCACTATATTGAACCCAAGATTCAACAAAAATGGAATAAGTTGAACACTCTATAACACATGACATTATATGAAATTAATTTGAAATGGTTATTAATGCTAGTGAGATTATTGAGTATTTTTTATTGAGATGAGTAGTATTTCCTTAAAGGCCCTTAAGAAAATGTAAACAAAAGAGGATGTAAAAAATTAGGCCAAGTATGAGATTTGCAAGTTAAGATGATCACATAAACACACACACAGACATGATTAGAAAGGATGCATTGAATCTTGTACTGGAGAATCCTTTTGAATGATGACAACTGCATGGAGTGTGACAATGATACAAACACTTTTTCATTTCCCTCCTTTGTTATGTTGCTATTTCCTTTACTATTAAGAGGAATCGGCCCATATATAACTTCATCCCCTTTATCATGGGAGGAGCCACATGATTCAAACTTAGAGATCGGTAATGAGACAAGCTATTGCGATGCGCCTGATGACACCAATCGAGCATCATCCATTAGAGCATGAATCAATGTTGCCATTAGTTGTATCATGTATGTAATAGAGTCCATTCATAATAGAGACAGAAGATGGGAAAATTAGTAGACTGGATGAAAGATCGGTCTGTGAATCCAATCTCTGAATTTTTAATCATGGGAATTGCATTTGTTAACAGCTATATCACACACACACACATGTGTGTGTGTGAGTGCGTGTGCGTATTCATATGCGTATGTGTATGTGTATGTGTATGGGTATGCATATGCATATGCGTATGAGCATGTGTATGTGTATATGTATATCTATATGTATATATGTATATGTACATGTACATGTACATGTAGGTGTAGGTGTAGGTGTAGGTGTAGGTGTAGGTGTATGTGTATGTGTATATATATGTGTATGTGTATGTGTATGTGTATGTGTATGTGTATGTGTATGTGTATGTGCATGTGTATATACATACATGTATATATGTGGAAAATATATGTATATATACATATATACATACATACATACAAACACACACATATATGTTTTTTATTTTTTGATGAAGGAATATATAATTTAATTTAATATATTAATGTGAACGAAAAACTAAGATTGGCCTACGGGATTGTTGTGAGATAATTTTGACTTTACAAAATTAGAGAGTGAAAATTTTAATAGAATTGGAAGTGCCCTTTCCCGTAATTTATCACCTTCATCATGGTCGTTTTATTCTCCCGATCATTTTGGCCTTCTTTTCATCCATTTAAGATAAGAACTTCTCCTGTCATGTTATAAATCATGTTTAAAATTAATTAATTAATATTTAATTAATAAAATTAATTTTAATGAATTTTGAGGTTTTTAATCAATAAATATTAATTTAATCTTCATTAAAGTTGATCGACAAATATGGAAGAAGTTTTTTCACTTCGCCATTGTTGAGGAAAATTAAAATTCCACCTCCAATTACTGGGAATGCCAAGTTGGCTTTCCGCTCCCAATTTTCCCTTTCCTAGAAAATTTTCCATTTCCCCCCGCTTGTGGGAAATTCCCTTGTTGATTGCCAACACAAACAGATGGTAATCGGAAAAATATATCCCATTTTCCCTCGTGGGGGAAATGGATGGGAATTGCCAGCCCGCTTTGCCATTTTCATGGAAAAATGGTTAACTTACTCCCATATTCCCCTAGAAATTAATGCCCACTACCCAAAGAAAGTGTAAATTAGTTATTCAAATGGAAGAAAGAAGAAATGGTTACGAGAAAGCTTATTGAATCCTCATAATGTTCTTCTGTGAAACTCTATGGAAAAAAATTCTACGAAAGTAATGAAGAAGATTTGAGGCTCTTTATTTCCAACTTCTTAATGTTTTCCAATAAAGAAAGATTTTTTTCAAGGATTCATAGCATACTCCTCACAAATATTGACTCTTGTAGTGAAGGAAGTGGAATGCATTATTTAGGAAGAAATAGTCCCACACAGTCCAAAAGACCCAAGCAATGGGAGGCTTTTTCAAAACATAAAGTTCATGCACGGTGAAGTGAAGGTTGTCCACGTAGGTGGAAGTAGAGCATCCCATGCCAGAGGAAGAAAATATCACATGAATTTCCCAGTCTAAAAGGTAGAAAAGGATATACATATCAGTCCTAAAATAACCCATGTGTCCATAGACAAGCAAACAATTCAAAGGCAAAGAATCCAACACATGCACATGACAGTCAAGGCTATTCACCATGTGATGGAAGAAGTAGAGCCCACTCCAATGAAGAAATAGGAGATTCATGCACCATTCAAGAGAAAAGTGACGCTTTTGGTAGAAACCAGAGGCCATTGTCCAAGCATTTGTAAAGATAAAAGTACACGCCAGTGAAGGAATAATCTAACGTAGATGTTACTGAAGTTTAAAAGGAAGGTCATTATGCAAGAATGAAATCAAATATATAGCCATATGGTCAAAAGGTGAAAAGAAGCATGGCATACTAAAGAGAGGAAAATACATGCATAGTTGTCAAAGCCAAAAGACCATGTAGAAGTAGTAATAGCCATGTTGTTGTTTCACCTGATTCTAGATCGTTTCATTGAATGTTGATGAAACAAATAAGGGTAAGGACTAGGAGAAATACTTGTTGAAATGTTGGTTGTAGGTTTTTGTGCACGTATGACTTCTGAATCCACAACTAATCGTGAGAGATTCCTTTTTTCTTGGAGGAACTACTTGAAATGGAACACAAGACCACCAAATAAAAGTTAAACAATATCTGCAGTGGATTGTCTAGCATGTGCTAGATCTGGGAAGTGTTATACTTCCTAGATGGCTGTCAATCCACTGTTTAAAAAAACTTAATGATAATAATAAAGGAAATCCTACTGTAGTTAAAATGATTTAGGTATCTCATTTATCCACAATAAGAAAATTTGTTCACAACAGGCTAAGCTGTGATTGAATCTGAAGGTCAAGGTCACTGACAAGGTACTGGTACTAGTCAGGGTCATGTTCTGGGCTATTTTGGGTATTTGGTGGAGGTTTAAGGCTCTGATCTAGGTTTTTGGTCAGAACACAGAGACTGACGTCAGTCTGGTGTGACCGATGTCGATTTGGGTTAACTGGTGACGGTTATGGGTAACTGGCATCAATATGGTCGGGGCACATGAAACTCAATAAAAACTTGGATGAGTGATAGATCTGAGACTAGATGAAGATGGGAGGGTAATGGCAAGTTTCGTATAGATCTAAGGTATGCACAAGAATGATTAAGGTCCAGGGTATGGGCAGTGCAAGGGTGTGGATAAAAATATGGTCAAGTTTGCATGAAGGTAAATGATGGGGGAATAGACATGAAAGTAGAAGCTAATAACATATGTAAAAGGATCTACCAAATGATAAATGAATAAGTGTTGGTTAACAAAACTTACTGTTTGTATGAGCTTGATGCCTGGTTGGTAATGGTGGGTGATCAAATGGAATGAACTTGGTGTAGTACATGTGCTTCCCCAGATGCTCTCGTGAAGGCAAATGGTTGTGTGATTTCTTCAGGTACTGGCTATGGATGCTCTGATGTGTGTATTAACACTGGTTCTTCTTGCATGTAGCTTTGGTTTTGTCACTTGTTCTCAAAAGATGTGATTATCTCTCAAAAATGTGGTAACCCTCAAAATAAGGTTGTTTTGGGAGTTAAATGGCAATCGACGGTGGTTCCATCTTAACCAGTGATGGTTAAGTGTAACTGGCATCGGTTAGGGTGGGATTTCCTAGGTTTACTAAACTAGACAGATCCCCTTGATTTTCTAGGATCTCGTTTCATTTACTCCGTGGATTAGCATGGAAGCTTCCTTTTAACATGCATGAATGTGGTTAGAGGTAATGTAGGCATTGATTTTTAGGGTTTGGGTAGGTCTCAGTTAGTTATGACAACTTACTAAGAATAGGTATTAAGGTGAGGTGGATATGTGGGCATTATCCCAATTAGAATACTTAAATAATAAATATCAAGAGGATAATGAGTTAATTTAATTAAATTAATATTATAGTGGGGTGAAGGGGGCCATGGCTAGGTGGATGTGTTCAAGGTATTTATTTATCGAGGGACCAAGGGGAGTGTGACCCAATTTTGGTGTCTACATTTTTCCCCTTTTTGTTGCGTAGCTTGTATTGGTAAGTGACACTGAAAAAAAAAGATGTGGTTGCCCCATGTGTGGGTGAAGGTGATCCCCTTCAAACCAGGAACTGATGAAGCAAAAGGTAGAAGCGGTGAGTTGTTTGATAAAAGGTGAATATGAGGAAGAGGAAGGTGGGTAACACAGGTAAAAAGGGGGAAAATGTCCACTCAGGTAATCCAGGTAATGGGTCAGGGTCAAAGGTAGTAACAATGAAACACACGCACACATATAAACTGTAGCACAGTACCAGGTTGAAGAGCTAGAAAACTCTACATTGTCTAAGGTCGATAGGTTTATCCAAACAAGGTTGACATGATTATGGTATCCAAGGTATAAGATATGGTCAGGAAACACGATGTAGGATAGGCGCAGGAACGTTTAGGTATGTTCTGGTACACCAAGGGTTGGGTCAAGATAAACGGTCATGGTAAGAGGCAAAGTAAGACCAGGATGTCAATCAACACAGGTAACCGTGCTACAAGGTATAACGAACACATGAGTTCAAAGGTCACTAGAAATGTTCCAAGTTTGAGTATCTAGGTCACGACATGGGTAGGGCTGAGGGATGGGTAAAATAACGAGTCCCTAAATGAGGACAAGGTGAGAGGGTAAATGATAAGGTAAAGAGGGTAAAGTGGAGTGTCCCAGGGAGGGATGGGGTGAGGTAAAAAGGGATTTAGGGAAAAAAATTGGGGGTAGGGGGTAGGGTAAAAGTGTGGGCAATGTGGAAGAAAGGGTGACCGATGTCGATGAAGGGTAACCGATGCTAGTATATGGTAACCAACCATAGTAAGGTAGGGCACGTCACTGATGCTGGTGAAGGTAAAACCATCGTTGGTTAGGTCGGGGATGTTTTTAGGCATGGCTGAGTTAGGTTTTAGGCATGGATCGAGTTAGGTGGTAGGCATGTCTAAAGTTAGGTTTTGGTTTTAGGCATGGTGGAGTTAGGTTATAAGCATGGATCGGGTTAGGTTGTAGTTTTTAGGCATGGATTGAGTTAGGTTTTAGGCATGGATCAGGTTAGGTTGTGGTCTAGGCATGGATGAGTCAGGTTGTGGTTGTGATTCCTTAATATTTGCAAGGAATAATGATATGGGTCATTTTTAAGATGTTTTACAATACATGTATGATAATGGTAAAGAAATGGTGGTCATAATTAATGTATGTATGATGATGAGAAAATTGTGAAGCAATTTGTTGTTTGGTTGGTTTAATTTCCAATTTTTGATATAAAAGGAAACTAAGTAGGGTAGAATGTGATTTAGGAAAATGAAAGATGAATTGGTTAGGGTAGAGAGTGGCCGAGCTAACCTCCAAGGACCCCATGCCCTCGGAGTGCTTCCTATATAGTCCCGGCGAAAAAGGGAATCAAGATGATGTAGTTCTCCCATGAGCTAGGGAAGAATGTGAGGAGGTATGAGAATGCGTTGGTAGGTTTTAGGCATGATTGAGTTTAGGTCTGTTAGGTATGGGTGAGTTGTGGGTAAATTGGTATAGGTGATTTTGATTGTGGTGGAAGAAGAATATTACCTAAAGGTAAGCATCGAGGACCAAGTCCTGTATAAGGTAATCAATACATAATAAGGAAGGGTAAAAGATAAGAGGAGGCAAGAAAGTTGACTGATTGGTTAAGATCATAATGAATACGTCATACCTGAGATAGGTTGATGAACGGAAGACCCTAAAGACATTGCATGATTTATTATTCTAAGGGTGAAAAGTAGTCACATGATCACTAAAAGTCATGATTCCAAGAGGTCCCTTGAGGCGGTAGGAAATGAAAATGTGAATGGTGAAAATTAGTAGTGTATATGGTAGGAGGTATCATGCCTTTGGTAAGAGATCCAAGGTCACAATGGGTGAGTCCATGACAAATTTTTTTTTATTTAACTTGTATTTTAAATAGATTGATTGATGCAGGAAGTCTATATGGGATGAGGAAATTAACTCCTTGAGCTCTTCGTGAAGTTGATCGATGCAGGAAGATTTAGATTCTTGTCTCTTTTTTTTTAAAGAGCTTTACATAGTTATCCTTCGAGGGAGTAGTCTATTTATAGCAACGAGGTAGAGAGAAAGATGTCCTTTTGAGGGAGTAATCTTGTATTGGAAGTTTGACTCAAGGAGTTGAATCTCATGTGAGAGATTTGAAGTCATGGACAAGACTAAGGTGAAGAAATAAGATTCTTGTTTAGAAAGTAGGGTGAAACAACCATGGGTTCTCATCTAAGAATAGATGAAAAGTATCCATGAGAATCATGCTATGTGTAGCGCCATGGTACACATATTTAAGAGAAGATAAAAAGTGACGGGTACTCACATGATTCTTATTTAATCATTGGTGAGGTGTAGGGAGTGGATAACACTCAAAGGACGAGCATGGAAAGAGGTAGAAGGTGAGGTAGGACTAAAATTCAACAATAGAATGGTTGAAGATGTAAGGCATTAAGGGGCTCAGGTTTAGGTTTACCATCGAGCGAAGATAAATGATAAGCACTTGATTCGTAAGTATGAGTCATAATGTATGGTCCAAGCCAATTAGGAGCAAATTTGCCCCATTTACTTTTTTCTACTTTGGTTACATGTTGATTTTCTTTCAGGACAAGGTCACTGCCTTAGAAGGTTCGTTCGTGGACATGTTTGTCATAGGCACATTTGATACGTTTTTGGTAAACTTGAAGATGGTCAAGAGCATTAAGACGACGTTCATCTAATAACTCAAGTTGTGCTAAATGGTCCTGATCGAAGTCATGATCATTAAGCATGTCATGAAGAGAAATACGGAGTGAGGGAATATGAAATTCAAGAGGCATAACAACCTCTGTACCATAGATTAGAGAAAAATGTGTGGCGGTGGTGGAAGTGCAGATACTAGTGCGGTATGCCCACAGGGTGAAAGGAATGTGTGTATGCCAATCCTTCCCAGTATCGTTAACTACTTTCAAGAGAATTTTGTTCAAGGTTTTGTTAGTGGATTCGGCTTGGCTGTTGGTTTTTGGGTAATAAGGTGACAAGAAACTTAGCTGAATGTCGAAGGTGTCGTAAAGTTTTTGTAGGGTTTTATTTTTGAATTATTTTCCATTATCAGTGATGAGGCAATGAGGAAAAACAAAGCGACAGATGATGTGGTAATTGATGAACTCACATATTTTTTTAGCTTTTATGGAGATGAGTGGTATGGATTCAACCCATTTCGTGTAGTATTCGATAGTGGTTATGATCCATTGATGTCATTGGAAAGAATGGGGATTGATCTCTCTGATAAGATCCAAACCCCATTAAGAAAAGGGCCAAAGGTCATGGGTGACCTGTAAAGTATGACTGGGTGTACGATGAAGGTTGGCATGTTGTCATTTTACACAATGCTTAACGTAGTCACAAAAATCATAGTTAAGGTTCGGCTAATAATATCCTAGGTAAAGAATACGCTTAGCAATGGCAAGGCCACTAAAGTGACCCCCACATATGCTATCATGAACTTCCTTACTGGTATTTAGAACTCATGAGGCATCATAAGAGAATACCATCAAAGCCTCATTTATAGAGGAGGCCACCCATAATGACGTAATGGAAGACCTTTTAAAGAAAGTCATGTTGTCCATTACGAGTGAGGTCGGGAGGCAAGATGGAGAGAGAAATATATTCTGAGTATTGTGTATACCAAAGGTCACTTGGGTCAGGGGTAGCAGTTCCGATAGAGTCAACTTTGTGAGGTAAATAAGAGGGTGATTGGAGCCATTGTACGGTGAAAAATATTTTAGAATCAGCGGGTGAAGCGGGTATTTGAGAAGCCAAGCAGGCCATGGTATCTACAAATTTTTTGGTTGAACGGGGGACAATTTTAAGATCATAGTGGTCAAAATTATGTCGACATGATGTTTATACTTTTGAAGTTTTTCATTACGACATTGGTATATACCATTGACTTGGTTTACGACCAATTGAGAATCACCAAAGATGTTGATGGACTTGACATCCAAGGCATAGGTAACTTGGAGACCCAATATGAGTGCTTCGTATTTGGCAATATTTTTTGTACAATCAAAATCAAGTTTAAAATAAAAAGGCATGGGTTTACCATCAAGTGGAATGAGGATAACACCAGCCCCACCCCCACGCTAACACTTGGAACTGTCAAAGAAGAGTGTCATTTAGTAAGTGGGTTCGTCCAAGGCAATGGTAGTAATTAACTCATCTTCGAAGTCAAAGTTAGAGGGTTGATCCTTGGAAATAGGGGCGTCAGCTAATTGGTCGGTGATAGCTTAGCCCTTGATGGATGAATTCAAGGTCAAGGTCAGCCAAAAGCATAAGCTAACGTGTGGCACATTGATTTTGGTAAGGTTTGGCATACATGAAGTGTAGGGGTCGGTGTTGGTCACAACATAGGTTTTATGGTTAAGTAAGTAATGGCAGAGTTTGGTGGTAATGAAAACTAAGGCTAAGAAATTTTTTTTGACATGGGTATATGAATTTTTTTAGTCCAAAAGAGTATAGCTTATGTAATAAACCACCTTCTCCCTATGTTGTTCATCGCGATGAGCGAGCATGGCCCCCAAGGAGTGGTCGGTAGCTGAGATGTATGGATAGAAGGGTTGATCATATTTAGGTGGAATGAGCATAGGTGGTTGGAGAAGGTATTTTTTGAAGGCCTCAAAATCTTTGTGGTAGTCATCATCCCATTTAAAGGAGACATCCTTCTTGAGCAGATGATGAAATGGTTGACACTGATCAGATAATTGTGAAATGAAATAGCGAATAGACTGCAACTTACCTTGCAGGCTACAGAGTTGTCTAAGGTTAGTGGGCAGAGGCATTTTGAGAATGTCCTTGACTTTAGTAGGGTCAAATTTAATACCACTTAAGGAGACAATAAATCCTAGGATCTTTCCTGAGAGAACCGTGAAGACACACTTCTTGGGCTGAAGGCAAACGTAATAATTAATGAGGCGGTCAAAGATGGTTTTTAGGATGGAAAGGTGCTTAGAGCAGTGTTTGGATTTGGAAAGGAGTTCATCCATGTAATATTCCAATATACAATGCATAATGTCACAGAAGATGTAAGTCATAGCCCACTGATATGTGGCACCAGCATTTTTACGGCCAAAAGGCACGACTCGATAGTAGAAGGTCCCGTAAGGGGCGATGAAGGCGGTTTTGTGTTGATCCTCAGGGGCAAGTAAGATTTGGTTATAATCTGAGAAGCCATCCATGAGTGATAGCATTTCATGACCAGCGGTAAGGTCAACTAGCTGGTCAATACCAGGTAAGGGAAAGTCATTTTTAGGGCAAGCTAGGTTGAGGTCATGGAAATCCATGGAAATGCGGAGTCCCCCTATCACCTTACTGATAGGGACAATATTAGAAATCCAACGAGGATAATCAATAGGTAAGATGAAGGAAACTAAAAGGAGGTGCTGAAGTTCTTATTTGACTAGAAGAGCAATGCAAGGGTGCATTTTCCTCAGATTTTGTTTTATAGGTTTCGAATCGGGAATGGTTACAATATTATGGACCACTATGGTGGGGTCAATATCGGGCATATCTATGTAAGACCAAGTGAAAGCATGGGTATGGTTTTTGAGAAAAGAAGTGATGGCTTTTTGTTCAGCAGCATATAAGGATTGTCCTATCTTTAGGATGTGTGGGTCATCCTGAGTATGAATGTTGATTTCAATAGTTGATTCGCTCAACATGGTTTGCGTCTCAGATGGTAATGACTGATGGATATATGAGTCTTCTACACCAAGGTAGGTGAGTATAGATTCATCATCCTAACATTAAACGACATTAATTGGAGGTGTATCATAATCGATCATTTCAAGGTACAGGAAGGGAAGAGAATAGGGCGCCTTGCCCTCACATTGATAAGTCAGAGGCCCCAAGGAAATGGTTTTTATGAAAAAAAAAAGTTATGAGGGATGGATTCTGGATCCATCGACTCTGTCGGTGAAGGTGGTGTTGAAGGTGGAGTGGGTGAAGGAGGTGGGGAAGGGTTGATGTCCTCAATGAGTTCAATGTGGGCCTTCTTGGTAGGTGGTTCAACAAAGCCGATACCACTACGGTCGTTATACTTGCGGGTAGTACATGGAATAATAGTATGGTGGCCTTGCTTGTAAAATCCAAAACCAAAACCCTTCCACACACATCGGTGCAGGAATTTGTGGGTGAAATGTCAATTGGTGAGTGACTGGAAGTCAGCGGAAAATGAGCAGGTTGGTGAAGGTGGTTCAGGTGTGTAAGTGGTAGTATCAAGTCCCCCATAGGTGAGGCTGGTACGAAGGTGGGGAGGACCATAAAGGAGGTTCTCTCCTATACGGTGATCATAGCGAGGGTGTTGGTGAAGGCTTCTATACTCTTGTGGAGTAAGGAATGTGTTGACACTATATAGGCAATATTCCCCTAGAGTGAGGCGTTGAAAAATTCCTTCCAAGGGATCGATGGTTGGTATGTGGTTAGCTAGAATAGATGATGTATTGGAGGTCAGATCAGAGGTGGAGCTAGTGGATTAGGAGGCTGATGGTTTGGCTATGGAGGTTGTGGCAATGGTAGGGATGGAGGAGGTATGTACGGTTGAGGCAACGGCTGCACTGGTAAGTGGAGGTGGAGGGGAAGAGGCAGTGGTTGTGGAGGTAGATGCTTTAATGGGTATAAGCACGTCAGAATGTTATAGGTGTGTCCTTCATGCTCAAAATTTACACAATGATGAAAAGTGGAAGGAACGTAGCCCATGACATGAATCCAGGGTCTATCAAGCAATAGGTTACATTAAAACTCCCCCTCTAAGAAGTAAAATAACTCTAGAATAGTGTGTGGGCCCACGCGAACATGGAGGATGACAGTGCCAAGTGTAAAGGTGATAACGTCATTGAAGGAACGCAACATGACGGGATGTTTATGCATACAATTGTCAAGCATGCACATCTAGGTGAACGCATGGGAAGAGATGATATTAATGCTAGCGCCCCCATTGATCATAACATGTTGTACATGTATATCATCAATGTGGATAGAGATGAAGAGAGCTAGATCAGGGTCATCTGTTTGGTGTAGTGCGATCTCTTCATCTAAGAAGCTCAGGGAGGCTAATTGGTGAGTAGGTGATGGTGTAGATGAAGGTGGTAATTTTGTGAGAGAGGCTACATGATGGGGTATAATAATGGATGCCACGAGTGTCGGGTCATGGGGTAAAACCTTAATAGATTGAAGAACCTCCATGAGAGCTTGACGATGGGATTCCAAGGTTTAGATGAGGTCGTATAGGGACATTTTGAGGGGAGATTGGTGTAATTGTTTGAGCATGGTGCGATGTGTAACCCCATTGGAAATAGGATATGTGGGGCTGCAGAGAGTGATTTTAGGTGTAGGTGCAGATGGTATGTTGGGTATGGGATTGGTTGGTAGGTCAGTTTCCTTTTCCTTTCTTTTGTCCTTCTGAGCATGGGTAGCGACGTGGATCATGTTGATTTGAGGTGGGGAAGTAGGTGAGGTAGGTGAGCCATGAAAGGTATAGTGAAAAGAGGGGCAAAAGCTAAGTGGTGGGAAGGAACCTTGTGAGATGAGTTGAGCACACCGGCATTTGGGTGGAGGTTTGGTGAGGTCATTGATGCAAACCATGTTAATTTCGAATCTCGGAGGTGGTTCTAGGAGATGTGGGGAAAATTTTTGGGTCATTGAGTAGGCAGTGAGGGAAGGACTATGGGAATGGGTGCTGGTAAGATGAGGTCCTCATTGAGAAGGTCGTCATTGTCAAAGTTTCCTTTAGGAGGACACAACTAGATAAGGATGGTTTTCAAAGCCTTGCAGTTTTCCACATCATGCCTTGGCACATGATGGTAGGCAAAAATTTTAGTGTTATCAAACCCTTTTGGCTTGGGTTTGAGAGGGTCATAAGGTTTGAGCGGTGGTAGTGTGATGACAAAAGTCTCAAGGAGGTTAGTTAAGATTTTGGCATAGGATCCCGATAGTAGATTGCAATGGGAAGTGAAAGTGGGTTTGGGTGTAGGTGCGGCTGACTATAGAGGAAGGGTCTTTGCATGAGGGGGAGTGGGTCGAGTTATGGTTTTAGGTGATGGTGTGGTCTTGGGTGTTGGTTGTGTTTTCTTGGGTGGGGGTATGGTAGATGAACCGATAAGAAGGTGTGTGGTTAGTTTGACTACCTTATTGGAGGGTAGCGGATTTTTGTCTTTGGGTTACACCTTCTTGGGTAAAGGTGATATGGACGCATGAGATCTAGAGGGAAAAGCAGACAGTGGAAGAGGACGAATTACCCATGGGGATGATTGAGGTGCTGTGAAGGTAGATGGCGTAGGCCATGTAGGAAGTGTGAGGGAGAGAGACTAAAGTGTCATGGGTAGTGAAGGAGTTACGAATGGTATTGGAGGTATGGGTGGTAAAGATGTTGCAGGTGTGGGCGGAAGTCGTGTTAGGTGTTTGGGTATGTTAGAGGTTTGCAAGGGAGGAATGGGCTGCTGTGTTTTTGGTTACCGGCAGGTGGAGGTTTCTTAACCGTACTGGAAGGGAAAGGTCCTAATATGGACGGAAAGAGTGAAGGTGATGAAGGTGAGGTTGGGGTATGAGATCTAGTGGATTGGTTCTCTTGTTTAGGTGCTGAAGTAGGTTTGGTGTTGGTTATGGAGGACGTAGCTAAATCTAATTTGATGGTTGGATGAGTAAGGCTAGCGGTTGGGATGACCCCCAAGGTAGTAATAGGTTTAGGAAAGGAAGATGATGTAGGTGTGGGTATGGATTTAGCTGTATGTTGGGTGATGGATGGGGGTGTGAGTGGAGCCGTAAGTGGTAGCATGGAAAAATTTATGATGGTTGTGGTTATGTTTGGTTCGATTGGCTGAAATATTTTTGGGTAGATAGTGGAAGTATCAGCTAGTGAGATCTGCATTTGTGTTGAGACAGGTAGTAGAAGACACCCCCAAAGTAAGGCTCTATCTACATAATCTAGGTGATCGGCTAAGCATGAGAACGACACGGCTATAGGTGAGGTTGATGAGGATCCAATGGAAATTCTCATAAAATGTGTCTTAGAAATGGGGAATTTGCTAGCTTCATCTTCTGTGGGTAAGAGAGCCGAAAGTAAGTTCATAGGATCTTGGGTAATTGATGGAGAATGGTCACTTAGGGGTAAATGTATTTCTACTAGGTCTTGGATAGTTAGAGGAGATGACGGTTGCTCCTCTATGGGTGCTCCTCTGTGGGTGTTGGAGATAAACAAGCATCTTCCATGGGCTAGAGAGTTACTGTGGGTGACTACTCTCTAGGTGGAGAAGCCAAAGGTGAAATGGTCTCGATGTTAACGGGAGGCTCCTCCACGGGTAAGGAAGGGGGTGAAGGGTGTTCCTCTGTAGGTGGAGGAATAGATGAGGTGGTTTAAGTGCAGGTGGAGGACTTCGGGATAGGATTTTCTCAATGGAAGGAATATGAGGTAATTGGGAAGCAACGGGTGCATCGCTGAAAATAGTGTGGACCTCGCGGGTATGACTATCATGAGTCGAGGTCTCTCTAGTTTGATCATCGGAAGGGGAATGATTAGGAAAGGGTTTCTTGAAGATGTGTAGGTTTTGATTGGCAGGTGCATTAGGATTATCTAAGGTTAACTCGCCTTTCTTGAGAATTTCTTGGACAATGTTTTTGAAAGTGATGTAATTTCCATCACTATGACCCTTTACTCGATGATAGTTACAAAATTCATGTTCTTTATACCATGTAGGTGTGCGGCGAGCAGGGTCAAAACTAGTGTGTGGCTTCATGGGAGGAAGGGTGATGGCCCCAGCTTTAATGAGATTTTCTAAGACAAAATAATAAGGCTCCCCAATTGGGGTGTATTTCTGTTGTTCCCGTTTGAATTGAAAAGTTTGAACGGGTGAGAGATTAGACGAGGGGCTAGCCTCATTTGATGGATGAGCTAGGCTAGCCTTGAGTACCACTGCATTAGTGGTTCCCTTATCTTTTGAATAATTGTTCTAGGGTTTCGAAGAAGAAGAGGTGCCATTCGACTTGAATGACGAGTTCTTATTACGTAATTGGATTTTCTTCTCTTCAATGACCTGAATCTCTAGCTTTTGTGCTATGGTGAACGCTTCGTCGAAGGTTCAAAAATTCTGGACCTACAAGTTTGGTGAGATATGTCTAGCACAAGCCCGCGTGAAGAGCTCGATGAGTTCAGTTTGTGGTAGTTAGAATGTGAGTTGATTGATCAGGCTACGCCAACGAGTGACAAAATCTACGATAGATTCGTCATCATACTGATGCATAAAATACATGTCAGTCATGGTAACCTTCTTAACAATGTTCACTTCTTCTCTTGATTTTCTTTGATTCCATGGTCCAAGGGTGGATGGATCTAGTGGAGCATCCATTCTTGAATCTCGTAACATGCTAGTATACCACTTGGGCATATGCTGAAATGTTCCCGTGGTTTGTGGTTCTATCAGATCATCACCATCATCACCATCATCCCCATCATCACTTTCATCATCTGCGGTAACATCAGCTTCAGTTTTAATAACTGGTGAAGAATCTGCATCAGGTGAGTCTGGAGGAGGAGAATCTACTTACCTTATTCTGAAAGAACTCAACATCTCTGTTGGTGTAAACTCTCCTTGTCTTCAGATCCGTCAATCTGTACCCAAGAGTTTATTCACTGAAGCCAATGAAAATGATTTTCTGTGACTTCATGTTTCAAATTTCTTTCTATTCTTCTTGGGTACGTGCATACTTGCTTTACACCCAAATACTCTGAGGTGTGCAACAAATGGTTTTTGCTTTGACCATGCTTCATGTGGCATTACTCTGTCAAGAGCAAGTATGGGAAATTTTTTCAACAAATGCATTGTTGTCTTTATTACTTCCTATGCCTAGTATGTCCTTGCATTAGTCCAGAATCATCGATCATGCATCGCACCATTTCCATGATAGTATGATTTCTTCTCTCAACAACACCATTCTATTCAGTAGTGTGTGTGGAGGAGAAATTTTTTGATGAATCTCATGAGCTTGTAGGTAATCTTTGAACTCATCACTTTTTAATTCCCCTGCTCGATCTAAGTGGAGAGTTCTAATGTGATGATCAGTTTTGTTCTCAACAACTACTTTGAATTTATTAAAGTTTTCAAAAGCTTCGCTTTTCTTACGAAGATAGTATATCCAAATTTTTCTTGAATAGTCATCAACAAAAATCATGATGTATTGAAATCTAAAATGACTCAGTTGCATCAGACCAAAAAGATTGATATGAACTAGATCAAGATTACTAGGAGCTTGATAATTACTCTTCTAGAACAAATCTCTATCTTGTTTTCCTGCTTAGGAAGTGAGGACACTTGTTTGTATCCTTTCAGAGAGATAAGGTAATCCATTTACCATATTGCACCGATGAAGTGTCTCAAGATACTTAAAACTTATATAACCAAGTCTCCAATGCCACAACTGTGTAGAGGTAGAGTCCTTAGCCATAAGTGCCTGATCATCTCTGTGAACAAAATCAAGCTGGAACATGCATCCCACATTAGAGGCTTTTGTAACTATTTTCGAGCCTCATGATTTGTCTCAAATTAAACACGTTTTCTTGCTGGAATGACTATCAAAGTCAATTTTTAGGTTATGATCAAGGAGTTGACTAACTGACAATAGATTTTTAGTCAACCCATGGACATATAGAACATCTGACAATCTACAATTGCATGAACCAAGAGGTAGATAAATGTTCCCAATCCCTTGAACTGTGTATGAAGAATCATCACCTAACGAAACATTGTTTTTCGAAGGTGTGTCCCTCATTGAAGTATACTAGTCTCTATAACCATTCATGTGTTGAGTGGCTCCCGAATAAACATACCATACATCACTAGATGACGTGGAAGGTTCACTTGATTGAGAAGTGTACAAGCAGTCTTCAATATTTTAATGTTCTTCTTGCTTAGAATATTACCTTGTTGATGGGGTCTTCTTTTCCAATTCCCCTTTTTATGCCCTTGATTGTAGTTTTAATGTCCCTTGTGATATTTTTGGTTTTGAGGTCCAATGTTGCTTGATGAACCTTTCTTATAAGTGTCCTCTTTTGCAAATTGGAAATTTCTTCTTCTGTTGTTTATCCCCTTGTTGATTGTGATTGTGATATTGGGTTTTTGATAGGAATTAGGTTTTCCTTTCCCTTTTCCTTTCCATTTTTTGATGAGAAGAAAGTGCCTACTCCTCTTCATTATCCTTATTATACAAGGCTTCCTCTTGTTGTAGTATATTTACCAACTTATCAAAACTCACTATTGTATCTGAAAAGTTTAGGGTTATCACAAAAATGTGGTATGAAGAAGGGAGAGATCTCATAACAATGGGAACGAGAGCTTCATCAGTGACTACTTCTCCCGGGGCTATAAGTGAATCCCTCATCTATGCAACTCTTCTCAAGAAAGCTTTAATTTTCTCATTTTGCTTAAACTTCAGTGTGTGTAACTGACTCTGTAAATTTAGAATGACATTCTTGTTTTTAGCCTCATATAATTCACTTAACTTATCTCACGCGTATTTAGTTGTTTTTACATCTCGAATGTGGGGTTGCACATCATCAGACACTTTAAACAAGATGATTAGCTTGGCCTTCTAATCTAATCTATCAAATTGTCAATGTTGTGTTGTATCAGTAGTTGATCTTGTTAGAGTACCATTCATAATAGGCCAGATCTCTTCAAACTCAAGTTGTGTCTTGATTTTAGTCTTCCATGTAGCATAGTTGTTTCCTCTTAGTAGTATTGAATGTAGAAGAAATAATTTGGGGGCATTGGTGCCTATTTTGTAGAATTCACTGACAGTTTTAGGCTCTTATCACTCTAGGTATAAGGTCTCCCAATCTATATACTGTCAGTCTGATATACCAAACCTTTCTATATACGTGCCCTTCGGATATACCCGTCGTTATGTGGAAGAAGCTCACCCTTTGATATACCTGGTGGTACGTGAAAGAGGCATTAATGTACGTGAAATAATTTGATACGTGGTACCAAGATAGTTCTGAAAGGGGTCTATGTGATTATTGACACCATCTCAAAGAAATATCCTCATACACATGTGTAACTTCGCATATACTCGGATAATTTCTCAGTCTCGATTTCTGTCATAAAATCATTCACAGACGGATGGGAAGGCTCATAGTGTGTGCATTGTGTCATTATTACTCCCCGTCAATTTAAAGTGTTGATGCCCAAATGATGTTATTTCATCTATATTAGGCATTAAGTGCAGTAGTAGTCGCAATGGCTTTACCTGTAAGCACTTCCCAGAGGCACTTTATATACTGAATGCTGCGAATGAGATCTAATATCTTGTGAGTGTTTTTAGAACCAAATTTCACTATTTTTTATTACAATTCTCTGCTAGTTTTTGAGTAGTTACAATGTTTACAGTTGACTATAGTAACCTGAAAATTAGTATAATCTACTAAAGAATACAATTACATTCAAAAAATTTGAAAAATTGAATGATAGGCAAAAAAATTGTTTTTTGGGGCCATGGTGGCCTCCAGAGCCCAATACGGCTTTGTGAGCAAAAGACCGTAAAACAATGGCTCAAAAATTTGTTTTCAGCTACCCCTCATTCAGAAAAACTTGACCAGAATAAAAATTTGAGCAATTTTGGAGAATTTTTTTTTTTCCCTATATTAGAGTTTTCCTTGCTAAAATTTTAGGAGCCTATTTAGTCATAGCTAGAGGTTTAGTTACCTCTAAGTTTACTTGCAAATTTGGAAGTTTTCCAAATTTTCCACTAAAAATCAATTTATTTTTTTCAAATGAGTTTGGGGGTGGGGGTCAAACCCCATACCTCATCCAACCAAATATTTTCACTTATCCAACTAAGCACTCTATGTGCTTGTCACAAGAGTTGAAAAAATTGAATTTAAACTTATCAAAAAATTGACTAACCTTTGGAAAGGCATCGTGGCAGGTGAATAAGCTCCATGTGGTGCTAGCAAAGGAGGTGATGTGGCTAGGTGCTTGGAGGAGTGTGAGTTTTAGGGCTTTATCCAATAAAAATGGATCTTGGCTTTGATATCTTCCTTTCACCGCCTTCGAAGACTATTTATTGTGATTTGTTTGATTGTGCCACCATTTGATTTTATTCCTCCATTGTATTTATGGTTGCAAGGTTCATAAATAGAAAGCCAACGTGTGGAGCAAGTCGCAGGGATCTATTTTCTCCTTTCTTGTCTTAGATCTCGATCCGCATGTGGAAGGGCCGCTTTCAACAAACAACACTGCTCAGCCTTGAACGTTTGGATTAGAACATTGTTGGGATCACAGTTTTGTGTAGGATTGGCCACTATTTATTGTGTTGCTCGTAGATTTTTGTAGCAATATCCACCGATTATAGGATCATCTCGTTGGAGCAAGGATTCAAAAAAATCAGGGACTATATAATCCAATCCAACTCGATGGCCCTTATCTCGGTGAGCTTGACAAACAGATAGTGCAGAGGCAGGGGGATCGACCTGTTTGAACCTAGGGCTCAATCACCTTCTTTTTTGTTTGAACCACAATTTGTATTTGCGATGGCTCGGTCAAAGAGGGTTTAAATGTTGTAGAGACAAGGGGGTCAGTTGAAAATAATACACAGTTAGCCAAGGAAGGAACTCAATGGATATCCTTCCTTAAATAGCTTGCCCAATGCAATCTTCAACTTTTTTTGAACTTGCCCTGGTCAGAGCAACCAACTCATTTACATGTAAAGAGAAATTCGGTGGGGATCCAACTGAATCCGTTCTACTCGGTTAGAATACAAGATGACCTCGATGAGGAGCTTGGTTTGCAATATAACCAGCTTGAATGTCCAATGAAGTAGGTTGCCAATATTTAGCACAATTCAACAAGTATGTCAGAAATCCGCTAGATTTGGTAGGAAATGGAAGATAGTTGTGACCAACTAGCTTGCCAATTTTAACTAGAAAACCCCTATTGGAGGGGAATTTTTTTTAATTCCTGCAGCAAATTTTTCCTAGCACCAGTGCAAAAAACATTTGCATTCCAAACACCTGGAAGGGAAGAGGGGGTTGTGGGGATGCATGGATGTCTGGGAAGTTACTAGAGGAAACACAGGATCTCATGAAAAGAAAATTTTTCTCCAAGACACTTCTCTTCCTACTACAACCTCTCTCCAACCCTTTGTTGCTTTACAAGTCCAGATTCCTGCTCTAGTACCAAATGTAAAATAGGGACAGAAGCCTGTAGTTTTTTTTTTAATAATAAAAGTCATTTACATAGGTGCAAGCTGCAGTACATATGTATTTAAAAACTAGATACAAACAAAGCAAGATGTTGCACATGTCCAACAATATTCCTTAATACACAAGCTTCCAAAAAACCATCCGGGAAGCATAACAAAACTAAATACAATAGGCATATAGTTACAACAAATAAATAAATAATATGGTTAAAGAACATAACCATATAACAATGCAACTAATTAACCTATTTACCATAGTTACCTATATTAACAATAAATACTAGGAAAAATTACTATTTACCGTAACACCTTCTTGGTTTAACTGTGAAATCAAGAAAAGGAAGAGGTTTGTAAAGACAAAAGATATTGAATTTGATTCCCTTTTCAAGATTTCAAATGATGTCATACCAAATAAGCCTAATTGGTTCTCGAGAATAATGGTAGATGGAGATGGAAATAAATTTGTAGATCTTTCTATCCCACAAGTTGACAAGGAGCGTAATGCCATGACACCCATTGACAATGAAGTATCCAAGCTTGGAATTGGGAACTATACATTGGAAAGTGACATAGAAATGGGTCGAGATTCCATGGATATTGTGCTAAGAAGGCTTGAGAAATATAAATCTCAGAACTCTCAACTCAAGGCTGAAAATAATCAGTTAGTGGATTATGTTCAACATCTAATAAATCCAACATCCTCCACTTTTCCAGTACCTGATGTAGTGGCTTCCCCCGACGAGGAAACACTCAACTTGTCAAAAGAAGTAAACACTCTAGGCCATGTCACTAAATCTTGGCTTTCAGAGATTCTCATCTTTGGTAGAGAGACAACCAAAGTAGTTGTAAAGCTCTATGAAGACATTAGTGCATACCTAGATCCAATCCTTTCTTATAAGGAATTGTTTATTTGTAACGTATCAAATTTGGATGAGATATTTCCTAATCTATAGGAAATGAAAAGAATGGAATCTAAAAATCTAACCATTGAAGGGATATTTGAATTTGAATGCCGAGGGACACACTTTCTTTGGTGTCTACATTTCAAGTCACGGAAGACACTTCTTTAAGATTCTATGATTCATTACGAGAGCATATGCAGTGAAGCCTTCACTTACATTGCCTCAATTTAGGAGTTCATAGCTGAAATTCCTTGTGATCTTGTGAATGAGGATAATTAGAGGAATTCATCAGAACATGTTGAATAACAATTCTCATAATTGTTCAAAGACATGTACATTCATATCATCAATTTCTCTTTGCTTCAATGGAACGTTGTATCGAATTGAGGAACTTGTTTGAGAATGATCAATCAAAAATGGTCAATCTAAATGTTATGCCGGGTAGGATTTTGGAATTGCATGTGTTTTTTGAGGTTGTGCTTCAACCGAGTTAACCTTATGAAGAAAATAAGATGTTTGAAACATTGGAAAGGTTTAGATATTTTCAACTGGAAAAGGCGGTGGATCCTAATTTCACCCATGGGATGAGGAGATAAATTTATGTTATGTATTGAAGTGGGAGAGTCCATTTCTCATACGGTTGAGATAGGAGGCCCCAATTTAACGAATAAGGCAGTGGGTCTTGTTAAATGTTTTCAAATGGTGTTTTAAAGTGATTTTATTGTTAAACTCACTTTTGGAAAACTTTTGATAAGTTAAGTGATTTCTATTTTCAAGTTACTTTTTAAAGTTGGTTGAAAAATTTAAAGTCACTTAAGATGCGCTATTTAATGTTCATGTAAACCCTAACTACTTTGTAACCAAGTTTTGGGTTATAAAAGAAAATTAGAGGCTAATTTCTAAGGGTGAATTTGAGAGAGGAGAAGAAAATACATTTTGTGCAAGCTTTGTTTTAGGAAATAAACTTTGTGTTCTTTTGTGATGACAATTTGGAGTTAATGAAATATGAAATTTTTGTCCCATTTGTTATCTCTTGTAGCATTTGATGTTCTTATGTTCATTAGATGTTAGTGTTTAAATCTTGCATGAGAATATTGTCTTTGATATTATTGTCGACGTGATTAATATGTTGTTCTTATTCACAGTGATAGAGCTTTGATATTTACTTGCTCATGTGTGTTCCCTTTCATTTATTCTTGTTTAGCTGATTCAAACTCTGTTTCATTTGACTTAGTTATTAATTTTTGTCCTCTATGTGATGTTAGGCTCTGCTTTTACCTAACTATTGCATGTTCCTTCCATTCATTCCTTTCCATTTCTTTTAGTCATTCCATTCTATCTCCATCATTCACATTTCTTTCCATTTGATGTTCCAAAATGCCCCCCACATACAATTTTGAATGTACATATGCAAATATTGTTTTGGTTTTCAATAAAGGCAGCCTCACCTTCATTGAGGAGGGACTTATTCCATTACTATTGCATGCCATTTGCATGCGTGCTAATCCACATGCTAACCATTTTTGGTAACTCTACTGGGGATTCTAGAATCATTAACCAGTGCTTGATGAAATCTTTATGACTATCCCCTTTGCACAAGCTCCGATTCTTTAACTGAATCTTGTGTCTGATGAATATTTTCAAGGAGATATTGTTTCCAACATTTGGATAATAGCTTGGGAAAACTATGGAAGCTTGCATAAATTTGTGGTTGTTGATAGATCCATTGACATAGAAATATACATTGAAGACCTTAGAAGAAGAGCACCCACACTTGTGGCCAAAAGACCTCCTAGACACGTTTTGATCGTTGTTCACCAACGCATCCCTCTTCCACCAAGGCAATAATTTGTATGACTATTACAGGTAACTCACCTATCTTGCAACCAAATATTCTTTTTGTAGATAATTAAGAAGACATATCATCATATTTGAGGCAACTTATTTCAAAAAAGCACATGAATGACTATCATTTTCATCTCGTTGCATCAATATTGGATAACAAATAAAATCAAGCTTTGAGATTTGCTAGATTCATTCAAGCACAAAGAGATCAAGGAAGAGAGAAAAGAGAAAAGGCTAGATCTAATCAGAATTTGTCAGTGATCCTTTCACATTAAAGGTTTCAAATTGGAAGAAAAGAGGTTTACACGAGGAGAAAATGCTAAAGGTTGATCTGATTGAATTTATGATTTTCAAGGAAAGTTTAGTTTTAAGTTATCTCCTCCAAGGAGGAACACTCTCCACAAATATTTAAGCCTTACATCAAGTCTTGAAAGAGAAAGAATGGGATGAATCACTACAAGTCAAGCACTTGTCCTTTCTCATGTTGTTTTACCTTCACATACAACTTTTCCCAAATGGCTCAAAACATACCATGGGAAAATGCCATTGGCCCATTAGCCTTATTAGCTCAACATGACCTGCCATGAGGATTGATGAAGATTCTTCCCAAGTTCAATGGAGATGGGAAGACTTCACCTGATGACCACATTTCTACCTTCTTTACAACCTGTGTAGTTTTGTTAGTCAAATATGAAGATGGTGTTGTTCTCCTCTTCATTAAAATGCTACATGACATTGCTATGGATTGGTTTCATCATTTCCCAAATGGATGCATTACAAATTGGGATACTATGGAGAGTAAGTTTGAAGACAAATTCAAAATGACAGGAGATGAACATTCCCTTTTAGCCAAACTATATTGCAAAGAAAGAACCAAAAAAACCCATGAGGAATTTCATGGCTAAGTTCAACAAAATGGTGAACAAAGTTCCTTTCGGAATTCACCCTAACCTTGACAGATAAAAATGTTTCTTTATTAATGCATAACAAAGAAAAGTGTGTTGTCAGCTAAGAAGGGCTAGAGTGGCTAATTTAGAACTTGCTCAGTCCTTGGCTATAAAAATTGAGGATGAATTAATCATCGTAGGAAAATTAAAGAAAAAATTCCTCAAGGGAAAGAGTCAAGAAACCATGAGTGCTTCTGAGACCATACTCACTAAGTTGGCCAATGATGCGCTAGATTTGAAAAATGAAGTTGCTCAAAGTAATAAACCTGCTACTTACAAAAAAATTCCAAGAAAAGGCTACATTCCTAATAAATCTAGAATTACAGGTGCTCCAACAAGGCTTGCTATTTAAGTAGCTCCCACAACTAACTCAAAGTGTGATGTCATTGAAGAAAGTGATGATGAAGTTGAGGTCATCGAGGTTGACGAAGAAGAGCCAGAATCTGGAACATATGAACCTGAAGTTGAAGAGCCTGAAGAAAGTAATAATAATTTCTTCGAGTATCGTTCAGAATAAGAAAATGAATATGAAGAAATTGTAGAAGATATGAATAGTAAAACCTTCGCTATCTTCACATGCTCTCAGAAAAATGAGCAAAGTACCACTAATGTGGAAGATAAAAAGAGCTCCAAGGAAGTTATAAAAGAATCTAAAACTAAAGAAACTTCCAAAGAATCTAAAATAATTGAGATTCCTAAAGATTCCAAGTCAACTAAGGTTTCCAAGGTCAAAACTATCTTAAAGAAAGGAGGAACTTTGTCAAGTCAATCAATTGATAAATCAGCTATGAATAATTTTTCTTCTTCCACATCAATATCAACCAACCCTGAAGAAAAGGTCAAAAGTGAGCCATTTTCAAGTTCGAAAGAAATAGTATCTAAGACATCAAGTATGGTCATTTTTCTCAAATTGTATATCATTTATCATAGCAATAAAACAAAAATTTCCATGTCACAAGTAGAGTAATTGAAGTCCAATAAGGATTAACTCAAGAAATTGGTCTAGTTCATCAAAGGTGACTCTACTATTCATTCCTCTAAAGGAATTCTGAAAACTCCCAAAGACGGGAAGACTCAAAATATTTTGGCGGTCATTACACCTTCAAATGAAAAGGTTGAACCTTTCTTTGTGTCTTTTCTGAAACAGATGAAAATTAAGTAATTGCATTATATATTCTAGAGACTCGGATAATGTGATGCCTATAAAAGTAGCACATTCTCTTGGTTTCACTTGTATGAGAAAATTTGGATCTTGTTACTCCATGGAGATAAGAAAAGTTCCTCTGATTGGGAAGATTCAAGACACTTAAATGGTTTTAGCTCAATTTTCTCAAAAGTGAGTCAAGGTAACCATTCTAGATGCTGACATTCCTACTTCATATGGTATGTTGTGAAGGAAGAAAGTTTGTAGAGATCTATGTGGTGAGATTCAAATGGACTAGTCTCATGATATGATCCCTATTAGTGGAGAAATGAAGAAGCTAACACTGGAGACTCAAGAAAAGTTTGCAGTAATGAAAACAGATAATCCACATGCACATGTTCTATTTAAAAACTCAAGCATGGGTAATCATATGATGACTACAAAGATTCATGCTCCTAAGGTCACTTTCCAAGATCCCAATGAGATATAGACTCTTGAGTTCGATGGAAGTTGTTTCTCAATAGGTTCCAGAGAAGTATTGGTGCTTATATCTCCAAATGGTAAAATGTTTCCTTTTTCTTACAAACTCTAATTTTCAAATACTAATAATAATGCATAATACAAGGCATTAACCTTTACCTCCAAGTTGCAGAAGAGAAAGGGATCAAAAATTCAAAATTCTTCAGAGATGCAGAGTTTATCATGAAATAAGTAAAAAATAAGTTTTAGGTAATGAACAATCGTTAGAGACACTACAGAAATAAGGTGTGGGACGCGATATGAACATTTGATGTTTTTTTCCATACAATACATCCCTTGTGAAAAGAATGACAAAGAAGATTCTCTAGCATTCTTAACTTCATTGATGATCCCTCATTTAGAGTTTGATAAAGACAAATACACCACTAAAATGGTTTTTAGGTCAAGTGTTCCTGACAATGCAGAAAATTGGCAAGTCTTCAATGATGATAAACAAATTATTTCCTTCTTGGAAAATATGGATGAATTTGAATAGTTGTACTTTGAAGGAAGTGATTCTGCATTTCATGAATTGACAACCTCTCCCATTCAAGAAGCAGTTGAGAATGAGGATCCTAGCGATGGCATCTTTGAACTCAAAGGAAATAAATTCCAAAAGGATTGGTTTCACTTGAAGAAATTTTCGATAAACATGAAAGGTTTATCAAAGAGAAGGAGTAGGCAGGACCTGCGAATTCTACTGACTATGAGCAAGTTGACATTGGTACTAGGGAAAAACCTTGTTTGGTCAACATTGGTAAGTGTTTCTCACCTAAAGAGTGTAAGAAATGTATAAGCCTCCTTACCAAATATTTAGATGTCTTGGATTACTCATATGAAGACTTGAAGTCTTTCCAACCTCAGGAAATGGAGCATGCCATGCCCTTGAAATTGAGTGCAACTCCATTCAGGAAGAATCAAAGATAGTATAATATGAAGATAGCATGGAAAATACTCCATGAGGTTCAAAAGATGTTAGACGCACAAATAGTGTTTCCTATTCAACATTCAACCTGGATAGCTAATATTGTCCCATTTCGTAAGAAAAATAGAGAAATTAGAATTTGTGTGGATTTTTGTAATCTTAATCAAGCTTCCTTGAAGGATAACTATCTATTTTTAGTCATGGACCATATTCTTCAGGTAATAACTAGGTCGGAAATGCTATCCATACTAGACGTTTTCTCTGGTTATAATCAGATTGAGGTGGCTAGAGAAGACCAACATAAAACCATGTTCACTAGCCCTTGGGGTACGTTTGCATATAGAAGAATGAATTTTGGTTTGATCAATTCTGGAGTAACCTTTTAAAGGGATATGGACATGGTATTCATAGATTATAAAGACAAGATCATCGTGATATACCTAGATGACTTGACGGTTTTCTCAAAGAAGCAAGAATATCATTTAAGAGATTTGGAGAAAATATTGTAAAGATGTAGGCTTCATAGAATCTCCCTGAATCAAAATAATTTCGTGTTCGGAGTTATGGAAGGGAAACTCCTAGGTCACATTTTTTTCTAAAGAAGAAACTAAGATTGATCTTGAGTGCGTTCAAGACAACAAGAATCTTTCCTCACCTACAAGTAAGCCTGGAGTCCACTCATTCTTTGGGAAGGTGAAATTTTTGAGAAGATTTGTGTCATATTTTACTGAGCTAACCAAAGCAATCACTAACATGATGAAAGGAAAAGAATCATTCAAATGGTTGAAGGAAGGTAAAGAATAATTTGAAAAAATTAAGGGTGTTATTACAAAAGCTCTGACATTAGTGTGTCCCAATTTTAAAAAGGATTTCATATTCTATTGCTATGCTTCCCCACACACGATCTCTACCATCCTAACTCAACATAATCAAGAGGGAGTTAAATCTCTATTGCATTCATGAGTTATGGATTCAAGAAGGTCGAACTAAATTACACTCCCCTTGAGAGGCATGTGTACGTGATGGTTAGAGCCTTGAAACATTTCAAGTACTATGTGTTGAATTCTCACACGAAAGTCTTAGTTTTGGACACCACAGTTAAATCAATATTGAAACAACAACAACCAGGATCTAAAAGAGGTAACTGAGTCTCCAAGATACAAGAATATGATTTGGACATCAAGCCTACTAAGTTAGTTCAAGGATGTTGGTTGGATATTTTTTCAATTCAAAGTATGAGATTCAACCACAGTATATGGGATTAAATCCCTCCTTAAAGACAGGTGAGGCTGCCTACTTATTACTAATCTAAAACACAACAAAAATAATATATACAGTATTCACACTAATCTAACCATTGGGGTTGGGAAAAAATCCCGAAATCCACATCCACACGATTCAAAGGTATTGCTTTCGTAAATGAACTGGGTCGGAAACTATTACAATGAAAGAAGAACAATGGAAAGGAAATGAGAGAAATGTATTTTATTTTGAGTAAACACAGAACACGAAATAATCATACGGGCTTTAGATCATAAATATAATGTCTAAAATGATTAGAAACACTAAGATGCTACACAAAGAATAGCTTAAGATCATGAACGTAAGAACAATGTCTTAAGAAAGATATATCCCATAACACAAAGTTTGCGAAATAATATCAACTCCTATTCTTCAAAATGATTAAAAGAAAACACAAAGTTTTTCTTCTTTCCAATAGCTCCGAATATTCCAAAAATATCGACCTTTTGGAATGCATAAGCATCCCTTATTTATAATAAAAGGAAACGAGAGAAAATAGGATAAATCCTAGAAAATAGTGTTCTTTAAAAAGAGTTCTATTTTGCTTGACTCACGCAGGAGACCGAGTCAAAATTTGCTTCCTATGTGACGAAATAGAAATGAAAAAGACATGTCGATTTCAAGATTGAAATGACATGAAACATCAAGACTTAATCTGAATCATCATCTTTCGCTCCTTCATCTTTCTCTTCCTCCAGCTGAGCCTGTTTGTTCTGAAATTCCTGGAACTTTTGAATTATGCCTTGCATTTCGTTTTCATCAGGCGCAATGGAATGATCATTAAAAACTTTACAGGTTTCATGGGTATCACTAGCACTGCCAGGAAGCTTTTTCAATATTTTGCTGAGCTTTCTCAAGGCCTCCAAAGAATGTTCAATTCTTACAAACCGATCAATGATCTCAATACCAAATATGTGTGTTGGTTCATGTTGAACAGACTCTTAGACTTGTTTGAAAAGATCGTCTGCTGATAGGATACCTGAGTTTCCAACTGACACCTTTGGAAAAATCTTCAGCAACTCTTCTTCCAGATCACTTTTTCCATCAATCAATTTATCCCTTGATTCTCTCAACTTACCACAGGCTTTGTTGAGAATATTTACTCTGAACCTGATGGCTTTGGTCAGCTGGAAATGCTTATCCATATGTGGGATGATGCCTTCTTCTACCAAGAGATGTGATGGTATTTGCTTTAATACCTGGAGAGCTTCAAAAGTCAAATCAAGATGTCCAATTTCTTGAGATAAATCATCATCCATCTTCTCTCCATCCTTTTGAATGTCCCCCAAAGATTGATGAACTTTCACAATGTCTTGAATCAATTCCTTCCCCTGTTGGAGCAGCCTTTGGATCCATTCATCGACCACCCTTCCTTTTTTATTAATCTTCTCAATTGTAGGAACTGATGAGAAATTGAATCCGACAGGGACAGAAGAAGATGGTATGGATTTAAGGGGTTTTGAGAGTTTAAGCAAAACCTCAGTCAACTGCTCCACCTTTCCTTTAAGCTCATCTCTGCTGTCTTTTGTTTCTTTTAACTTCTGACACAGCACGTTCGTAGCATCCCGTGTATCCTGTTGTGCCCCTTCTGCTGTCACTTTTCCTAGAGCCACCCTGGTTATCTGATAATCAGAGGTTGTTATGTCCTCTTTAGTTTTGTCAGTCGCGGGAGTGGCGATCTCTGTGAACTTATCCCCTGAAGCGTCCACCAAAACCCTTGAAACTGTTTTAGGTTTCTTGGCTGATTTAGCAGTAGAAGCCTTGAGTGAGCTGAAATCAAAGGCTGGTATGGGTACAATCACCTTCCTCTTCCTCGGAGTTTTCTTGAGTAGCCATTGCGGTGTATCAAAGGGAGTTTCCACTGTTGTAGAAGCTAGTATCATACTCTCAAGGGGATAAGATTCTACTAGTGGAGGGGGAATAGTTACCAATGTGGTAGTAGATCTGATAAAAAGAGGCACAGAAGGGGGCGTGTTGGTGATCACTTGGGTCCCAGCAGAGAGGGGTGAGAGTCTAGAGAAAATACTAGCCATGATTGAAGAATTTGATGGAGAATGAGGAGGTAGGAGTGGTTGTGAGGGGGGAGGCGCAGATTCAGACTCCAAAGCCTAGGATGCAAGAGATAAGGTCTCTTCAGTTGGGCAATCAACAAATGATGAAACCAGAGGCTAGCTTCCTTCTTCTTCCAAAGTAATTTCTCCTATTTCTGGTGGTGTTGGTGATTCTGGCACATCCACCGTTTCAACTGGAGAAATAATTGAAGAGATTTCTCTTTCTTTCCTCTTTTGGACAAACTTGACCTTTATAGGCCCCTTAGAAGATTTTTTGTCCTTTTCCTTTTTGGAGGGCCCCACCTCTGAAGCAGCCAAATTTGAAAACTTATCATCTTTAAAAATCATTCCCCAAGAGGAGAGCCATGCTTTGGTGCATGCAAGAATCAGAGCCGACCTATCTGTAATGGAGACTTTTTCACTGATTGACCAATCAATAGGTGGGAAACCATATTGATCTTCATTTAGTCCATCATAGGAAAGATCCAGAACACTTTCATTGTCATTAGTACCTTCTGGTAAGTCAGCAAGCTCAAGTGTTTGAATCTCATCAAGTGTCAATCTGCTATGATCCTTTTTACGAACAACAACCTCATCACGTAGATCAATCCAGATGTCTTATATGCTTGGTCTTTACAGGTGTAGAGTTCCATACGCCCTGAGGACTCCTCGAATGTCAAACCCGTCTCGAGGCTTCATATGCTTCTTCAACTTGTCCTGAAGCTCATGGACAAAATTTTTAGCTTTCACCACTGTCGAACAAGTGTATCTTCCAATAGAAATTGGGAAAGATACAATAGCCTTATGTTTACTTTGTTGGAACTTGTGGAAATTCAACAATTGCCTAACCAATTCCATCAAGATCAGTTTATCCCCTGGATATCGGGGCAGACGGAAAGGATCCCCTGAGTACATGACTACCCGAAGATATGTGAACTTCTTGAATTACAAGAAGACATAACCCCATTTGGAAACTTCAGCCCAGGCCTCATCTGATACTCTTGTTTTCCTCAATTCAAGGTTTAACCTGTAGATGTTTTCATAAAAGAAGGCATCATTTACCCTTCTGAATTGGTCTTGAGACCCTTTTCTTGTTAGTTGAGGGAAGTACTGATAAACCTGGTTAACCGTCCTGTTTCCCTTGATATCCAACCCAGGATAGTTCCTCATCCCGGCCGCTGCATAGGTGACATATGAGGACATATAAAACTTCCCTGTGGACAAGACTGTTGTCATTTAGGAATCTATCTCATTACTAATGAGAGTGCCCCAATCAATCCCTTGTTGATTCTTCTTGATGGTGATCATGAACTGATACATCCACCCTTGGAAAACATTTGATTCGGGTAAACAAAAAACTTGACTCAACAGAGTGATGATGTCATTGATTTCCTGAATGAAATCACTCCTAGGGATAAGTCTTGGGAATCTGGAGACAACCGGTTTGGCTTTAATCAGGAACTTCTTATTTACATGCTTGATACAATCTTCCTGATCGTTATCCCAAGCTTTCTGAGCTGACTTGATATCTAACTCTCCATATTCCTCAAAATTGGGCAGTTTGAGGAGGTCATCAAAGTAACCTCCATCTAACTTGGTCACAACTTCTCCTGCCTGATTTCTCACAGCACGGGAAGTAGAGTCATAACTGGAAGCGCAGGCTAAGATGAATTCACGGCACTGAGTGGACATGGGAAAACCCGCTACAAGAGGTAAACCACTATCGGCTATCGATTCCATCCATGGAGTTTGGGAGGAACTCCTTACCCTACTCCAGAAATCCTCAATATCTATATTTCTGAGCTCTGTATCTCGGATGTCATAATTGCAATCAATATATGATGGAGACTCCACCTTTCTGAACTTGTATTTCATCCTTTCTGACTTCTCAGTCTTTTCTTGCGATGGACCAGGGTCTGACATGAGGGATTTCGAAGGAAGAGATTTTCGGAGATCAGGAGATGTTGCACACTGAGAAAACCCTGACCTACTAGAGATGCCGGAAGGGTGGAAAAACCTGACACACTAAGGAGGATGTCGAGGAGTCCAGAAAACCGGATGCGCTGAGGATGTCAGAGATTTGAGAAATCCCGACACATTGAGGATGTCGGAGACTTGAGAAAACCCAGCACTTTGAAGATGTTGGAGATTTTGGAAAGTCCGGCTCTTCAAACTTTCTGATACACTGCGGGTTTTTGATACTGCACAGCACCCTGCGAAACCCGAGAAGGGGGAATAGGGTTTTTGTTGATTTTAAAACATGCAAGTTATTTCTTCATCGTTTATATCCAAAACATATTTTTATTACAACAATATTCCGAGAAATAACACAAACTGATAATTCCAAAGAGATAAACCCTAAAACAGAAACCTGATTTAAGAAAACAACCCTAAAAGGAAAAAGATAAAAACCCCACAAACCTGGTAAGAAAATGGGAAGAATTCCATACGTAATCAATCCATAAAAACCATGAACAAAGAATGAAGAGAGAGATACCTTCAACCAAGGCAAGGAAAGATTGAAAAACAGGCAATTCAATCGGGCACAGGCGAGTTTCGGGTTTCAAGGTTGGAGAAGCATGCGCAAAAAATCCACGAGGTAAAAATATGTCTGGTAAAAATGACGTGGAAATCCGTATATATATAAGAAAATTTGAAATTAATACACTTCAGTTGGCACGTGCCAACCCACCCGACAACTCGGCATTAACGCCATATCAGCATGCTCAGGAGATCCGAAAACCTGACACAAAGATGTTTACAGCAATTCAGGTTTCGGGTTGCGGGAAACAATCGACATAAAGCATGAGATGTTTAGATGCTTCAAAGTTTTGAAAACCCGACATGAAGGACTAAATCAGGCTTCGGGTATCAGAAGACAGGCGACACAGAACATGTCTCGGATAAGGCATGTTCCGATGCGATGAAGCTCCGCAAACCCGACTCACCTTAGTCAATGTGGGTTTCGGGTTTCGGGGAACACCAGACATGAAACATCTAAAACACATGTTATCCTGTTTGTGAAACCCGAAAACCCGATTATCTCTCATAAAGGCAATTTTGCAAAACCAGCTTAAAAATTTCGTAGGGTTATCTGATAGTTTTGGCATAAACTCAAAACTGAGATAACAAAGGAAGAGGACTCTGCCAACTCATCGCAGAGAATGAGCCATGAGATGACCCGAGGAAGAACCGGTTAAAGAAAGTTTACCACTGGTAGTTTTCGTCAGTACCATAGATGAATGGTATTCTGATATAGCTTACTTTCTCACATATGGTGAATGTTCTGAGAATATGACAGCTAAGGAAAAAAAGCTATCAAATTAATAGCCGTCAGGTACGTCATTTGGGACAACACTTTGTTCAAGAAAGGTATTAATGGCATGTTCCTCAAATGTGTTGATAAGGAACAACAACCTAGGTTACTGGAATCCTTTCACAATCATGCTTATGGTGGTCATTTCTCTAGACCAGTGACACCTCATAATATTTTGTGAGCACATTATTACTGACCCACTATTTTTTCTGATGCTCAAAAATGGGTAACCAAATGTGAAGCTTGTCAACAATTTGTTGGAATATCTAAATTAGAATTTTTACCTTTAAAGCCAGTTGCCATTGAAGAACCCTTTGAACAATGGGGTTTAGATTTCATCGGGGTCTTCAACCCAAATTCTAGTGCAGGTCATACTCACGTACTCATGACAACTGACTATTTTACAAAGTGGGTAGAAGCCATTCCAGTGAAACAAACATCTACTGTAGTAATTTGTGACTTCATCAAAAATAACATTTTGGTTCGTTATGGGATTCCACAAAGATTATGACACACAATGCCACTAATTTATATTTTATAGAAATGGTAGGTTTCTGTTATGGGTATGGGATATCTTTATTCCATTCATCATATTACTATCCCTAGGGAAACGATCAAGCAGAATCCAGTAACAAAAACATCATTACTATCATGTGCAAGTTAGTCGAATGAGATCAAAGAACTTCACATCAAAATTTATATGATGCATTGTGGGCTAACCACATAGCTCCCAAAAGAGAAATTTGGATGTCTCCATTCCAAGTATTGTATGGAACTAATGCCCAAATTCCTATTATGTTGAATTTACCAACATTACGATTGGCTCGAGCAATTGACGATGAATGCTTTGCCAATGTGTTAGATAAAAGGATCATGTTCCTAAGCAAGATCGAAGAACACCAATCCAAAGTAGAGAAATTGTTTGACATGAAAACTAAGGAGAGAAAATTTAAAATCAATGACCTAGTTATTCTATGGGATAAGAGGTGTGAACCAAAAGGAAAGAATGGGAAGTTTGATTCATTGTGGCTAGGCCCTTTCAAAGTCAGGCATTTCTATGGAGATAGCACATATTACTTAGAATATACTGATGGGACTCATTTTCCTCGACCCTCCAGTGGCTAATATCTCAAGTACTATAAAAATTGAAAATGGGTTGTCCTCCGTAAGTACATAGGTAATTAGGGTTTTTGTTTGTTTCATTTTTTCGGTTTTATCTTTTTGTGGTCCCGTTTTTGTGCATCATCGTTTTTGGGATCGTGTTCATTAAATTTTTGTGTCTGGGTTTGTTGTTGTGCCTGTGAGGTCCTTGTCCCCAATTAGAGCTAGATGTTATCAACTAATTTGACTTCGTAAAATTAGAGAGTGAAAATTTAAAAAAATTCAAAAGTTTCCTTTCCCGTAATTTATCACCTTTGTTGTGATCATTTGTTTTGGCCTTTTTTCATCCAATTCAGAAAATAACTTTTCCCGCCATGTTGTAAACTGTGTTTAAAACTAATTAATTAATTAATATTAAATTAATATCTTACCCTTTTATTTAATAAAATTAATTTTATGGAATTTTAAGGTTTTTAATTAATAAATATTAATTTAATATTCGTTAAAGTTGATTGACAAGTATGGAAGAAGTTTTCTCGCTTGCCCATTGCCATGGGAAATTAAAATTCCACCTCCAATTGTCAGGAATGTCAAGTTGGCTTTCCACTCCTGATTTTCCCTTTACTGAAAATTTTTCCATTTTCCCTCGCTTGTGGGAAATCCCCTTGTTGATTGCCAACACAAATGGATGGAAAACAAAAAAATATTTCCCATTTTTCCCCATGGGGAAATGGATGGGAATTACTATCCCGCTTTTCCATTGTCATGGGAAAATGCTTAAATTTTTCCCATATTCCCTTGGCAATTAATGCCCACTTTCCGAAGAAAGTGGAAATTGGTTATTCAATGGGAAGAAAGAAGAAACAGTTACAAGAAAGCTTCTTGAATCCTCCTAACTTTCTTTTGTGAAACTTTGTGGCAAAAGTCATGTGAAAGTAATGAAGAAGCTTTGAGGCTCTTTATTTCCAACTTCTTAACGTTTTCCGATAAAGAAATATTTTTCCAAGGATTCATAGCACATTCCTCATAGACATTGACTCTTGTTGTGAAGGAAGTGGAATGCATTATTCAGGAAGCAGTAGTCCACACACTCCAAAAGAGCATGCAGTAGGAGGATTTTTCAGAACATAAAGTTCACGCAGGGTGAAGTGAAGGTTATCCACATAGCTGGAAGTAGAGCATCCCATGCCAGAGGTAGAAAATATCACATGCATTACCCAATCTAAAAGGCAACAAAGGATATACATATCGGTATAAAATAACCCATGTGGCCATAGAAAAGAAAACAATTCAAAGGAAAAGAATCCAACGCATGCACATGGTAGTTAAGGCTATTCACCATGTGATGGAAGAAGTAGAGCCCACTCCAATGAAGAAATAGGAGATTCATGCATAGTTTTTAATACATTCATGCACCAGTTAGGAGAAAAGCCACACAGGCCATTGTCCATGTATTTGCAAAGATAAAAGTACACTCTAGTGAAGGAATAATCCAATGCAGCTGTTAGTGAAGGTTCAAAGGGATTTCATCACGCAAGAATGAAATCAAAGGAATATCCACATGGTCAAAAGGTGAAAAGATGCAGGTCACACTAAAGAGAGGACAATACATGCATAGTTATCAAAGCTAGAAGACCACACAGAAGTAGCAATAGCCATGTTGCCAAAGAGAAAGTATTTCCACATAGGCCATAAATTGGACCTTCCACTCAAAAGAGAATTAAAAAATACCATGCATTGGCCAAATCACGTTTCAACACAAGAGGTAAAAAAAGAAAATAAGAGGAGGTTGTCTACGTGTGAGAAAAGGAAAGGTTTTCCATGCCAAGGGGGAAGAGACTCATCTCACGCCAGAGGTATCAAGTTCCACGTAGATGTATATACAAGCCAAACCTTAAAAAAAATCCCATGCATGAGTACAAAGAAGACATTTCTTTATGAAAAACAAAGGTCAATGAGAATTCACGCTTTCCAAAATAGCTCATAGTTTTTAATATAAAAAACCACTCATTCACAAGTTTAGACCATTGTCAATGCAAAGAGGTAGAAATTTAAATACAGATGGCCAAATCATTGGCTTGAAATTTAAATCGATCCTACACAAAGTCATTATAATAAAAAATAATTAAAAAAGATTGTCCAAATTTATATTATTTTAACCCAGTTTGTAACTCGAGCTTAGTCTCGATATTTTTTTGTGTTAGCGTTTTGAAAAAAAAGTTGTGACTTGGAATCACTCATTATTATTTTAAAATAATAATAATAATAAGAGTCATATTTTTCTTGCAGAAACAGTGATTCATAGATTAAGACCTGATACCATTTACACCATTTTGCGTGCCCTCTTTGTTTCTATATAAAATTCATAATGGCCAAAAAATCTAAAAAATATGTAGGAAAATTGAAGAATCCAATAAAAAGGTCAAACAATTTCACACTCAAATACGAATTCCAAGGGATCATTCTTCCCACTTCCATCAAGTCTACATACGACAATATCACTGACACTGATCTTGGCCACATCAACATGCAACAATTTTGTGATCGAGTGAAAACCAAAGGGAAACCCATATTCTTAGATAGGCTCTATCATAGTGGTCTACATCAAGCAGTAGCTTTTCCTATTTAAGTGCAATGCCCTGAGCTAGTCATCACTTACGCGCAACCTTATGATACCGAAAGGAGAGGAATTTTCAAGGATGATTACAAGCCTTTCCTCTTGATCACACTAGAGAACATCGAAGAATTCCTCAACATTCCTGATTTCCCTAAGAATGTTGACATCACTCAAAATTTAGAGCAATATTTTTGGGATGAATAACCCCTCATGTGGAGCAAGATGGTAAAAAAAATTGGCTAGTGACCAAGAGGCCTCGTAGTGACCAAATTCCCAAGGAATTGTATTTTGTTGAATTTTTGGAAGAAATCAGTGATATGATCACTCTTTTGAGTTGAGTCTTCGGTCTACCCTCTGCCAGGATTTTCCACCCATGGATGTATCAGTTCATCTGCATCATCCTTGCAAAGAGGTAATTTGTAGATTAGGCCACCATCGTCAATGATACTCTTCACAAACAATTGATCTAAGTAAAGATTACTAGGCATTTCTACATGACATAATATCTAACCTATGCAGTGGCTAGAAGGAAGTTAATCTTGGGGATAGAAATGAAAGGCATCATGGGTCAATTAAATAGTGTTTTCCATTGTTATCCATAGTTGAGTTTCAATAATAGCTCTCATCACTTCAGGAGAGTTAATGATGCTTTCACCTTCCGCATGATTAGAAACTTGAATAGGAATACAGAAGAAAGATTCTCCAAATATGTTAAGGTTGTCATTTCTTAGTGGGGAACATGGCTTATTAAATTTCCATCCTTTTCCTACATTCACGTGAATGGATTTGTAGGAACTCCATGGAAACTTACCAAGTATGTCAGTGATAAGTGGGCATTAATGGAGCTTGCGAGGCAACTTTTCCAAGTTCATTATCTTCTCAGTGATAAACACCTTTCAGGTATCCATTTCCCAATCCAAATCGGGGAATTCCAATGTCTAGATCTCTTTAGTGTACAACTCATAGAAAAGGAGTTTTCTCTCATTACCATACATTCATTTGTGAAGAGATCCCAATTTGACATCAATGGATACATACAAAAGGCTCTTGGAGTGAATTACCAGCATAATTCCACCATGGAAGACTTCTGGGATGTCTATTCAAATGAACATGAAGTAAGAAGGCAAGAATTTTCTCGCATGACCCTTTCTCAGATCAAGGCTTTCTGCATCAGAGATCCTCCAGATTCATTAGTGGATGATGGTGAAGATGTTATTGATCCCTCATATGATTTTGTTTCCTTTACTCCATTACCCTGAATTGATTGGACCAAAAGAGATGAATTTTCTCTTGATAACAAGAATCAACTGATTCTTAAAAGGAGCGTAACCTGGTATGAACGAGTACTTACAAAGTTACCATCAATCCAAGTTCATACCCTAGGATCATAGAAATTTCCAAATCGAGGAAGTATCCAGTCAACTAAAACCTCTTCTCAGTTAACCTCCATGTCATCTACCCACACACATCAGTCAATAAAAGAGTGGTTTCCCAAATCCACTTCTCCAAAGAAGGTGTCGTGAGGAGAAACATCCAAATTTCCTGACCCTGGTCAAGAAAGAGAATGTGTATTGGGGATTTTCACTTTGATTAGAGACTCCTCTACTCAAGTTGTTGATAGTTCAAGGAAGCTCATAACCAACACTCCTAAGCCATGTCAAGCATAAAATTCTACTTAAGTGCAAGTGGTCCAAATACCAAATGATTCTGAAACTCTAGTTCACAAAGAGGCTTCTCAACATTTCCCTAAGGTTCAAGAGGTTGATATAGAATTTATTTATCCATATATTTAAGTTATAGAAAGGATTCTTGTAGAATATAATAATATTTAGGACAATGTGAATGTTGCTTCAGACTCTAGGATTCTGTATACATAATTGGTGAAGGAGACCCCTTCTTGGGTTGACTATGAAATCAAGAAAAGGAAGAGGGTTGTAAAGACAATTGATATCGACTTCGATGCCATTTTCAATATTTCAAATGATGTCATACCCAAGAAGCCTAAATTTTTCTAGAGAATAATGGTGGATGGAGATGAAAACAAATTTACGGATCTTGTTATCCCACAAGTTGACAAGGAACATAATGCCATGACACCCGCTAACTATGAAGTATCCAGGCTTGGAATTTGGAATTATATATTGGAAAGTGATAGAGAAATGACTTAAGATTCCATGTATATTATGCTAAGAAGGCTTGAGAAATATAAATATTAGAACTCTCAACTCAAGTCTGAAAAGAATCAGTAGGTGGATTATGTTCAACATTTGATGAATCCAATATCCTCCACTTTTCCATTACCTGATGCAGTGGCTGCCCCTGAATAAGAAACACTCAACCTATCGAAAGAAGTAAACACTCTTAGCCATGTCACTAAATCCTGGCTTTTAGAAATTCTCATCTTTGGGAGAGAGAGAATCAAAGCAACCATAAAGCTCCATGAAGACATTAGTGCATTCCTAGATCCAATCCTTTCTTTTAAGAAATATTTTCTTTCTAACATATCAAATATTGATGAGATATTTCCTAATCTATAGTAAATGACATGGAATCTACAACTCTATCCATTGAATGCATCTTTGAGTTTGAATGCTGAGGGACAAGCTTTCTTTGGTGTCTACATATCAAGTCACGGAAGACACTTCTCGAAGATTCTATGATTCATTACAAGAGCATATGCAGTGAATCCTTCACTTCACTTGCCTCAATTTAGGAGTTCATATCTGAAATCCCTTGTGATCTTTTGAAAGAGCATAATCAAAGGCATTCATCAGAACATGTTGAAGAACAATTCTCACAATTGTTCAAAGATAGGTACATTCCTGTCATCAATTTATCTTCTGCTTTAATGGAACATTGTATTAAATTGGGGAAATTTTTTGAGAATTTTCAATAAAAAATAGTCGATCTAAATGATATGTCAAGTAGGATTTTGGAATTACAGGTGTTCTTTGAGGTTGTGCTTCAATCGAGTGAACCTCCTGAAGAAAAGAAGATGTTCAAAACATTGGAAAGGTTCAAATCTTTTCAATTGGCAAAGGCGACGGTACGGTTGAGATAGGTGGATCCCACTTTAACAGATAAGGCACTGGGTCTTGTTATATGTTTTAAAATGGTATTTTAAAGTGATGTTATTGTTAAACTCACTTTTGGAGAAATTTTGATAACTTAAGTGATTTCTATTTTCAAGTTACTTTTTAAAGTTGGTTTAAAAATTCAAAGTCACTTAACATGCCCTATTTAATGTTCAGGTAAACCCTAACTACTTTGTAACCAACTTTTGGGTTATAAAAGGAATTTAGAGGTTCATTTGTAAGGGTGACTTTGAGAGAGGAGAAGAATTTTTTTTTGTGCAAGCTTTGTTTCAGGAAAGAAAATTTGTGTTCTTTTGTGATGATATTTTTGAGTTAATGAAATATGAACTTTGTGTCCCATTCATTATCTCTTGTATAATTTTATATGTTCATTAGATGTTAGTGTTTAAATATTTCATGCGAATGTTGTCTTTGATCTTATTGTCAACGTTATTAATATGTTGTTCTTGTTTACAGTGATCAAGCTCTAATATTTACTTGCTCATGTGTGTTCCCTTTCATTTATTTTTGTTTAGTTGATTCAAATTCTATTTCATTTGAGTTAGTTATTCATTGTTCTCCTCTATGCAATATTAGGATATGATTTTGCCTAACTATTGCACGTTCCTTCCATTCATTCTTTTTCATTTCTTTCCTTCATTCCATTATATCTTCCTCATTCACATTTCTTTCCATTTGATATTCTAAAACACCCCCCACATATAATTTTGAATGTACAGATTTAAATATTGTTTTGATTTTCAATAAATTCAGCCTCACCTTCATTGAGGAGGGACTTCATTTATTGTTGCATGTCATTTACATGTGTGCTAATCCTTATGCTAACAGGGAATGCAAAATATACAATGTAAAGAAGATAAAGAGAGGGGAATAACAAATCTCAACCGAAAACTTAAATGGATAAATAGATAACAAGTGTTTAACAAAATAAAATTTCGAAAAAAAAGGAAGACATTATATAATGAGATGAATCTTATTACCATAGAGAATCAATTGTGATACTCAAAATGATGAAGTATGCGATTTTTAATTTTATTTTTTTGATGGTGTAGTGTGTGCTTTGATACTCAAAATGATGAAGTATTTGATTTTTAATTTTATTTTTTTGACAGTGTAGTGTGTGCTTTGATACTCAAAATGATGAAGTATGTGACTTTTTTTCGAAAAGTGCGCTTTTATATATATGAACAAGAGATATAGAATGTTAATCATATAAAAACTGGGTGGAGAAAGTCACACCCCAGAATGCTAGTCAAATCGAGCCAGATAGGCCTCAATAAAGAGGTCATCTTATATCACAACTATTATAAAAGTGCAAAAAATCAATCAAAAAAGGGTGAACAAAATAAGGATCCACTAAAAATAGGTTACATCTACAAACATGGAGGATGTAGGAGGAGGTGGAGGGCTATCGGGTTTTCCACCCCAACTAGAACCAAAGGGGTGAGTCGAGTCCAAAGTGGGATCCCACCCACTTTCTTGTTGTTTTTTTTTGTTGCTTAAAAGATGATTAAGAGGGAGAAATAGAAAGATCCAACAATGGGAGCTTGCCTTGTTAAGGGGCATTCTAGGCGGCACCACCAGAGTCACCAAGCTAACCAAAGACCCTTCCATAAACAGGGGAAGGGGGCCAAGAGCAAGGAGACAACTAAAAATAAGGAGGAGGAGAGCGATGTAGATGAGGTGGCGAGTGACGACATGCAAAAGCATCTAGAGGCATGCGACTGACCACATAGGGGGCAACGTTATAGTGGTCAAGTGGGGGCTGGAGGTGCTCGATCTCTAGCCAAAATTTATTGGCCTAGTTTTGAATCTGGAGTAGCATAGTGGAAATAAAAAGCCACTTTATTAGTAACAGAAAAAATTCTTTCTGTAGGAGCGTCATTAAAAATAGAATTATTTATATCTTTCCAAAGATGAAAAAGAATATCAATTTTGAAGATGCGCCAAATTTTTTTGTAACTGGCAAGTAATAAGGTTGAGTCTCCCAAGAGAATCATTTTCTAGGTAAAGAATTCTGGAGAGAAGGGCTGAAATAGTGTATGAATCCATTTCCATACCGACTGGGCTTAAGGGAAAAGCTAAGAAATGTTCTTAATAGACTCTGATTAATGGTAGACAATGAAATTTGGGTTGAGACCCATATGCTTGAGCTGATCCCTAGTTATAAACCCTTGGTGTAAAATACACCAAAAAAATGAGCTTTTTTTGGGTTTGAGAAGAAAGCTCCAACCCTCTAAAATTGACGTTTCCAAAAAAATCCTAGGAGGTAATATTCCAGTGATGATTAATATTGTCATTGGGTATCAATTGCAAATCCATTAGGGATTACCCTAAGTGGGGTTTGTAATGGAGAAAAGGCATAGCAGAGGTTCGGTTATAATATCACCACCATGGGACACCATAGGTGACACCAATCTTGTGCACATATTTTTCAAGTATGCAAGAAATGATTTTTCTAATTATTTATACATCTTGATGTTGAAGGTTATATTTAGTAGCTAGTGCACCCTAGGAAAGCCATGATTTGGAGTGTCTACAAAATAAATCACCCTCCACCTTGATGCCTTTCCTAAAAAATTGAATATCTTTAGCCTAAGGAGCCAACACAAGAGGATCGTCATGAAAAGTGAGAATACAATACCACCAGAGAGTTTGAGAGTTAATATAAAGAATGGATTTGAAGCCACCCTTCTAAAAAAGGTAGGGCTTAAGCAGTTCCCAATATTTCCAAATACTTTGGGTGAAATCATGCCCCCAATTTTAACTGAGATAGGGCAAAAAATAATGGATTGGAAGTTGAGACCTTTCCAAGCTTGCCTACCCAAAGGAGATCCTTGACAAATGCAATGTCAGAGAAAATTTTTCCAAGCCTCATTACCTTCAAGGCTATGGATTAGTTAATTAACACAGAGATCACGTCCTTGGATTTTGATGTCAAGTAAACCAAGGCCCCAAATTTCTTTGGGTCGACATTAGATATCCCAAACAACTCTATGGAATCCTTTAATCCCCTCAGAGTTAGCCCACAAAAATTCCCACAATAGCTTCTCAATTTTGGCATAGGTAACATTAGACAAGACCCAATAAGAAGAATAATAAACATGAGTAGTAGTTAACACCTCAAATCATATTTGAAAATTTTCTGCTAAAGAGAGAGGCTTCGTAATCCAAAAGGAGATCTTATGCTCAACCCTTTGAACCACATAAGTCTATTAATGTGCAAAGGTGGCTTGGAAGGAAAATGGGATGCTAATAAAATTGAAGTAAACACCTGGTTTTATCTAGATCCACTACATGCCTTCCAACTAGGTAGGAATAGGATATTGTAACTACCAAAAGTGTAGGATTTTCTCTCATTAAATGAAAGAGCCAAAAATCCAAACAAAAAGTATCAAGATATTCCAAATAATTTTGAGCATATTATTCCTCCTCTAGGAGTGTGAGAAAAGAATCATCTGGTAAATGGCCATTGATGAGTTGTTGATCCAAGGCGGGTAGCGAAATCCCTTAATCAAGCCTTAGGAGGTGTTATGGGCAAGAAGATAGCTAAACCATTCAGCTACAAGGACATCAATTGATGAGGATAAATGAAACCCTTGTCTGATGGATGTGAAAAAATAAAACCTAGAAGATTGATCTTCATTTATGGTGATGCAAGCCCCAACATTGTTAAAGAGATTATGCAAAGTATGAACAAACCTTGTCCCAGATCATAGAGCTTAAATCATATCCAAAATGAAAGACCATTCAATTCGATCATAATCTTTGGCATAGTCAATTTTTATAAATAGATCTTTTTGGTTAGAAATTTGAGCCCATTCCATCCCTTCCCAAACAACAATAATATTGTTTAAGATGTACATGTGCTTGATGAAACCATATTGCTCACTTCTAAAAATCAAAGGAAGGAGATTGGAAACCCTATTAGATAAAGCCTTAGCAATAATTTGGCAAGAAATATTAAGCAAAGTGGTGGGTCTCCAATTAGTGATTCATTTAGGTCTCTAGATTTGGGGATAAAATTGATGTTTCCTTGGTTAATCAATTTACCCAAAGAATTGGAATTTAAAGCTTCAAGGTAAATGTTATGCATATCAATCCACACTATGTCCCATAAGGTGTGATATAATTCAGAGGGGAATCCATCGGTACTTGGAGCTTTATCAAGATCCATTTGAAAGGCATCTTCCTTAAGGTCTGTCATATGTAACTCGTTGACATTGTGAGACTTTGCAAGGCACAACTTGAAGGCATTTCAAGAGGGCCTCTTCCCTAGTAGAGGTGGCAGGTTGAGAGTAAAAAAACCCATGGAAGTGATGGATGTAATCTTGTAGAATAGATCCGGTAGAGTAGTGTGGCAGACATTCCCTTGACAAATGGCTTTGATTTTATTATAGTGCCTGGTGTGAAGAAGAGAAAAGAACTCTTCGGAATATTTTTCACTGACTTTGAGCCAATGTAATTGAGCACACAACAAGGCCCTTTGTTTTGTAGGATTCCTCTATTTTAAGTTTTTGCCTCCAATGGGTAGCCTGGAGTTGTAAGTACTGATTGAAAGTAGAGGAATTAATTTCTTTTGAGACACGTTAAAACTCATGATATGAGGCATCATGTGTAGTTTTCTGAAAGAGAGCAACTTTCTTGCCATAAATGAAAAGTAAGGTGTTAGTTCTTTTGATGGAATCATTCCACATATAAATCCAGCCTTCCCTGTCATGTGGATGAGGAGATAAGTTCTATATGCACTAGATATGTGACACAACCCGAGCATGTTCTAGGTGTGCAATGTTTAAGTAGACTTAAGAGCTAACCATGTGTTTTTTGCAGGTTTATTCCAACTAATGTAAAATAAAATGAGGGATAATGATTGGACAAGAGAAAATTTATATCAATTGCAATAGGCCTACCTATTATATGGGATCAATAAATAATAAGTCTTGATTTGGCATAAGGGCATGATCCAGATAATGAACAATCTTATCTTGACCATGGCAAAAATTGGACCAAGTAAACAAGGAGGAATTGGAACTCTCCTTATAGGGGATGTTGGGGTAAACAATTTGAGTTTGTACCTCATATAAAACTAGGCCTCATGTGCACCAATTCATGGGAAAACATCCAACCTTTTCATCTGGGTATTCAACCATATTAAAATCCCCACAAAAAATCCAAAGAGCAATTAGATAAAGATTCAACAAGCCATTGCTACAACAGATCCCTTTCAACTACATTGTTGGATGCATCGATATTAGAAATACCCAGAATGTGCCAGTCAAAATCAAATAGGGTCCAAACCACTTGATGAGTGATATTTGAGACCACATGTTGAGCAATGTCATGGGAAATCAAGGTCACGACCTCTCCACACCCAGGGTTGAGTTTGGATGTGTGGCATATAGCATTGGGCCAGATGGTGTGAATAGCAAAATGAAGTAAAAATACTACGAGCTTAACTTATTACAGACACAGAACACACATATGTTGTAATGAAATTACTTTTATAAGTCTGATTATCACTAGCAACATAACACCAAAGAACACAGTATTGCAGATAAAAGATCTCAATATGCAATTATATTATCTTAGCCACTTCAAGGGGGCACCCTTCAAACCATACAATAAGACTCAAATGCTAAATAAGATTATCAACTACTACCTAATAACTCCTATTTATACTATTCTTATGTTATGACCATCACTAAGACCGAACCACTATTGATAATATAACATATATGAAAGAGATACATCATGATAAGAAGTTATGATAGTCATAAGTCAGCTATATATATCCAATGTAAACTATATGATTAAGGGCGTAACATTCCCCCCTTCAACGAAACATTGTCCCCAATGTTGGGAAGCCCTAGATGTTATTGCACAAATACTTCATCCTCCCATGATTCATCCTCAATATTCATATTCTTCCACTTGATCAGGTACTTGGTAATGACTCTTTTCCTCAGTCTTTTAGTTTGTGTCTGAAGAATACTTTCATGTTCCAATATGATCCTTCCTTCCTCGTCCAATTCTGAAAGCACTGAATGGGTGGAAATACACTTCCCAATAACTTTCTTCAAGCAATAAACATGGAAGATTGGATGTATTTTACTTCCTAGAGGGAGCTCCAACTTATATGCTACACTACCAATTTTCTGCAACAATCGGTAAGGACCATAGTATTTAGGAGAAAGCTTATTATCCTTTTTATGATAGCTGTTTATATGGCTGCAGTCACCCTCTTCAATTTTTCTCTCAATACAATGTTGATCATCATGTTGCTTCATGCGGTTTTTTTGCCCTTGCCAAATTATCTCTAAGACTAGAGAGTACCTCGTGCTAGTTTTGAATGTGATCTTTGATTTCTCTCACCTTTGGTTTGACCTTCAAGCTAGATATGAGTGATGGAGGATGGTACCCATAAAGTTCTAGAAATTGAGACATTTTAGATGAGGTATGAAATGAATTATTGTACCACCATTATGAAAGTGGAAATCATTGCACCCAATGTTCTTATTTATCTGAAGTAAAACAACGAAGATATCCCTTTAAAAATTTATTTACCACCTCAGTTTTCCCATCTGATTGAGGATGATGAGAGGAACTTTGGGTCAGCTGGGTACCCAAAAAAGAGAAAAAATCAGTCCAAAGCTTTATTGTAAATATTGAATCATGATCAATTACTATAATTTTGGGTGTGCTATGGATTTTTTGAACTATGTCCATAAATGAGATGACAATTGTACTAGCTTTGAAAGGATGAGCCAAGGCACAAAAATGAGTATACTTGTTAAGTCTATCCACAATGACCATGAAGACACTTTTTCCTTCTGATTTAGGTAATCCTGTGATGAAATCCATCGATACCTCTTCCCATCTCTCACTAGGAATAGAAAAAGGTTGAAGGAGACTCGGTGTCTTAATGGTCTCACCCTTATTTTTTTGACATACCAAACATTCAGCCACAATTTTTTGAACATCTCCATTCAACCCCTCCCAAAAATATCCTAGTTAACTCTATGATAAGTCTTAAAGAACTCGGAATGAACACCTAGTGGAGAAGAATGGATCTCTGAAATAATATGGTGTTTAAGTGTAGAGTTATTACATAGATATACCATATCCTTGTACCAAAATGTATCCCCCTTCCATATAAATTGATATCATATGGATGGATCTACCTGGAGATTTTGAATGAGAGTATGTGTTGTTGTATCTTTCTTCCATTCTTCCCTTGCTTGATCTGCACAATCTGCCTTTAGTATAGAGATGGCACATAATAATGATTTTGCGGAATCACCCCTCCTAGGTAGAGCATCAACAACCAACTTTTCGTTTCCTTTCTTATAAACAATCTCAAAGACATACCCCAACATCTTAGTGACCCATTTTTGTTGTTCTTATGAACATATTCATTTTCTCTAAGAATTATTTCAAACTATCATGATCAGTTCTTTACCTTAAAATGTCTACTCATTAAGTATGGTCTCCATTGTTTGACTGCATGTAGTATTGCCATCATTTCCTTCTCATAGGTGGGCTTCAAATAATTATTTCCTTTTAGTTTTTGGCTCTCAAATGCTATGGGATGTCCTTCTTGCATAAGTACTGCTCCGATCCCATTTTCTGAAGCATCATGTTCAACTATGAAAGTCTTGGAGAAATCTTGAGTTGCTAAGACTAGAGTGGTGCACATTGCCACCTTCAATTTTTCAAATACCCTAAAAGCTTCCTCATTCCACTAAAAGGAGTCTTTCTTCAATAATTTTGTAAGTGGTGCTATTATACTACCATAGTTTTTTACAAATCTGCGATAAGACCCTATGAGACCTAAGAAACCTCATAATTGCTTGAGGGTTCTTGTGACTTTCTCATTCCACCATGGCTTGGATCTTGTGAGGGTCCACCTTAACACCTTCATGAGAAACAATATGGCCCAAGTATTCCACTTCCTGTACCCCAAAAGAACACTTTGAAGAATTGGCATATAGTTGATGTTTCTCTAAGACTTATAAGACTGTATTGACATGTTGTAAATGTTTCTCCCATGAGTTGTTGTAGATGAGGCTATCATCAAAAAATACTAAGACAAACTTCCTTAGGAATGGTCTAAATACTAAATTCATCAAACTCTAAAATGTGGAGGGAGAATTGCTAATACCAAAAGGCATCACTAGGAATTCATAATTCCCTTGATGATTTATGAAGGTTTTCTTATGAATATCTTCTTTCTTTGCTCTAATTTGGTGATACCCAGAATGCAAATCTAGTTTTGTAAAATAAATTGTACCATGCAACCCACCAAATAAATCATTAATGACAAGAATAGGAAAGTTATATTTGATAGTGTACTTGTTGAGCTCTCGGTACTCTAGACACATGCACCATATTCCATCCTTGCGGTGCACCATCACCACTGGATCAAAATAAACACTCTAACTGTGACGAATAATACCCATTTCCAACATTTCCTCCATCATATTCTTGATCTTACTCGTTTGCACATATGGGTATCTATAAGGCCTGATGTTGGGGGTTGGCTTATTGGAATCAACTAAATGGCATGATCATGCTCTCTTTTAGGACACAATCCTCTAGGATCCTTGAAGACAACTATATGTTGATCAATAACCTTTTGAATATCAGGATGCACTACCTTCATTGGCAGTTGTACTTCCATGGAGAAAAATCGTGCTAAAAAACCTTCAGGCCCCTTTTTAAGAATCTTTGGCATTGGGTGAGAACTCACCACCTAAGGATATTTAGCCTATAGTCCTCGAAGTTCAAACTGTTTACCCTCAGAATGAAAGCGCATGAACAATTCCTAGAAATTTATCTCTATGGTGCCCAAAGTTGTGAGCCACTGAACACCTAGGACAATATCAACTCCAAAAATGGGAATAACAAACATCGTAGATTCCAATGTGTAGTCACCCATCATAAGTTTGATTTTATGGCATTTACCTAAACATTGGATTGTGCCACCATCTGCAATCATTACTTGACATTCAGTTGTTGGGTAGATGAAAGAATTTAGTCTTGTTGCCAGCTTATGATTGATGAAATTATGTGTGCTCCCCAAATCAATGAATATTGTTACCTTGCGCTTCTTAAGATAATCCACAACCTGAAGGGTTTGTGGAGTAATAATACCTGATAGAGCATGACATGAAATAGTGGGCTGGGGATCTCCAGATTCTTCCTCTAACTTTTCCACTTCCTCACTTAGATGTTTACTCATATTCTTCCTCATCACCAGACCCTTCAATGTAGAATTATTTTTTCTCAAAACATTTATGATTTGGTCCATATTTGCTATCACAGTTAAAACATAACCCTTTAGCTCTTTTTTCTTCAATTTGTTGAGGTGTTAACCGAACTAGTCAAGGGTACGATGGAGGCAAGGTGCTATGATATTTTATGTTAGAGAAGGACTGCCTTCTGTTGGAAAGAAATTTTTCCTCTTCCCTACACACCATGTTAATAGAATTAGAAACCTTGAGTGGGTTAGACATGCACAACTCATGCTTAATGTGGTCCTTAAGACCCCAAAGAAATAGGTAATTTAAATACTCTTATGTAATATCCTCCACACGTAAGGAAACATTTTGGAATTAGACATACTCCTTAACTGAACCTGTTTGTTGTAACTTTGCTAATTGGTTGAAGTAATTATCTGAAACACTATAAATATAGTGTAATTGAAGCTCTTAATTGAAAACAATCCATGTAACATTTAGACCATTCTTCTTCCTTTCAGCACATAAACAACGATACCAAACAAATTGGTCGGGTTCTAGGTATAAGGAAGCCACAGTTACCTTTTTCCCACTGGGATCTGATGGAGATAAAAAAAATCATCCATTTGGGTATTCCAATTGAGTGGATCCTTTCCATCAAATTTATGCATTTCCACTTTTGGAATAATGCCCCGCCATTGGTGAGGAGATCCACCTGAATGAGTAAAGGATCTTCCATGATTGGAGTGATTTGGATTTGTGTGACCATTGCTAGAGAAACCCTTATGAGTGGAATTGGGAGTTGTTTTTGAAATAACACGTAATAGCTTCTTCTTCATTGCGTGAAAATCCGTTTAAAGTTCACTCCTAACGCTACCTTTCAGATGAAGAAGATCATTATTAAGGTCATCCTTACTCACCATATTATTTACCCTTTCCTGAATTTGGATGACCACATCAGCTCTCCTAAACCAGAAGACTCTAAATTCATATCTTCCTTATTTGGGGGCATTCCTGGAGTTTCTTGACCTTTCCCTTGACCTCGGGTAGATCTATCGATCATGATGTTGGGTTTGGGGCTCGGGGTAGACAAAATAGGGAAAAATTTAAGGGTTTGGGGCTTCGTAATTTTTTTGGCCAAATAGAGGAAATCATAAAAAACAAAAAACCTAGCTAATTTTTGGAAAGGTTTCCGAAAATATAAGAAACTGTAATGCCCCGTTCGATGTTCCCCTAGTCTCTGACCTGCTGACCCTATCGCTAAGCTTGGGATACTTGTGTGTGTGTGCTCTCATTGACCATTGTTTACCTTGTCCTTCTCTCAGTGATGTTTTAGCACCTTCCCTATCCTTGCTCTCTCAAGTCATTATTGACACCTCTGTGTGTGGACTGTGTAATGTCCTATTCGTTAACCTATTTGAAGGATGACATTGTTGTCGCATGGTAAAGATGGACCATTGGTCATTATTAATGTGAATAGTGATTATATATATATAGTGATAATAATGTTATTTTAATTTAATTTTCGATTGGCCGCTATTTTATAGTATTATTGTTTTACCTTATTGTCGAGTTGGTATGTCAGTCTTTGTTAATATGATTAATAATTATTTTAAGTGGTAATAATAATTAAATAATAATAATAATAATAAGAACAACAATATTATTATTTTAATTATTGATGGACAATAACTTCATCAATTGATCATTGATTTGTTATTAATTTTATTGTTGATAATCGATAAGTGATTTTATTTGTTTGGATTGGTCGCCTCGTTCTGCACGAGAAGGCGGTTTCTTGTTGTGACGCCGTGGTCTGTCCTTGTCTTGCATCTGATTTCAAACACCTCTGGGACGCAAGGAGAGTCTTGTTCGTCTCTGTGTGTTGGTTGTTGAACGCAAAGGAATATTTTTAATTATATTTGTAAAGAGGAAAATTTAAAAATAAATACGTATATGTCTTAGAACAAATACATCAATGTAGGGAAAAATCTCAAAAGCGTGGCGTTAGGGTTTTATCTTTTTGGCTTTTGGAAGGGGTGGATTAGGGCAAAATCTTTCCCTTGTTTTACAAACGCAAACCTGCAATGCGTTGGTTTTAGGCATTGGGTGGCTGGTTTGGGGGCGTAGGGATCTGCACAAAATGAGTTTGTTGAAAAGGCCTTGGAAGCTTTCAAGCAAATGCAATTGATACATGTAAAGCCAGACTCCATAATAGTTTTCAGCATCCTCCCAGGCCGCACCACACACCTGCGTGAGAAAATCAAAGCAAAAGTTGGAGGAATGTTTCCAGATGTTGTAGTTGTAAATTCCTTTGGGGGCGCTGATTCATGTTTGACCAAAGAAAAGAACGAGACAGCTTCTCGTGGAATATGGTAATGATAGCGAACAGAAGTCATGTTTTCCTCACAAGACAGTCATGTTGTCCCCCGTATGTAGCAACTCCAACCCAATCAAATTCTTTTGCCAGCGTACCTCCCAACCTATGCCAAAATAAGAGCATTGAAACTGATGCAGACATCCGCCAAAGCATTATGGAGAAGGGATTTTGTATGTTTTAGTTACAAGCGCCCTGGTAGATACATATGTAAAATGTGGAATCCTACGAACTGTTTGATAGAATGCCTCAAAGAGATGTGGACTTATGGAACATACCCTGACCATGTAAGCTTCATTTTTGTTTAATTAACATCTAGCCAGGAAGGTTCAGTGTATGAGGGTTGTAAATACTTCGATGGCAAGAGTGCCTTTTGTAGAATCATGCCAAGAATTATTGCCTCACCTCTTCCAAGTGCGAGCTTTTGGACTGTTCTGTTAGAACCATTAATTAATTCTTCCTATGCATTGTATTTGAAAGTCGTTCCTCAGAGTATTCGTATACACAAAAATGGATTTTGTTGAAAAGGCGTGTGATCTATTGACATAGAAAATGCGGTCTCTTGCATCAAGATGACTACTTGAAAACACAAAATGGCTCTTTTCGATGAGACATGGGTGCACAACGAATGGCTTGGTTTGCACGTGACTACCTGGCATCATGTGGCAATAATGGTGGTCTCGACGGATCGCGAGTGTAAACCTGTTGGAGCCCCTTGTACCATTTCACTCATCGTTTCTAGGCATGGTCCATCTTACTTTACCTCTCATAATTCTCATGTTTAGTTCTACTTTGCAACTTAATAAAATTTTAAAATATTAGGATTTTAATACCGTTACACGTTTTCTTCAACTCGTTGCAAAAACAATGTAATGTCATGTCGAAAACCCACGAGGTCAAAATAACATGTTTACATTAAAACATGAATTACCACCCTCATTTTGAGGTAATGTAGAAAAATTCCTATCCAACTGAACCACTACAACATTGTTTTATCAACCAGACGAAACTTACTTTCTAGAAATAATGTTGACCAATTCCTTGTAAAAAAAAAGAAAAGAAAGAAGTTAATTTTTTTTGCATTTTTCAGAGACTCATTAAGTACCCTTTGTAACTCTAGAAACGAGATGTGAAGTTTCATTCGTGTACCTTGGTATACGATGAGTCACCTTGACCTTTGGTTTGAACCGAAATGAACATATGACATCCTTTTGATGCTCTTATAAGAGCCCTGTTACACTGGTTTACAGCAGTAGAAAGCTGTTAAATCTAGAAAGTTGGCTTTCCTTTTGAACCGCCATTTGAAACCTGGATGGAGAAATTTCTTCCCGTCTTCACAAACCTCTAGTGTTTATACTAGACAATTACATGGAACATTCAGTATAGGAAAGAGCACTTTTCGGGATAGTTTGGCGAAGCTATTTTGTAGGCCTCTGGTCGCAATTTGACGAGGTCAAATTGGACCAATTTCGTCTTGTCACTCCAGAAAACTTGTCGCCGTTTGAAAATGGTTTTCTAGTTCTTAGTCCTGTCGACTCTGATGTATTCTCCTTATATAGGGGAACTAGTAGGAAGTGTCTCGTTGCGTGCTTATCCATCGAACCTCAGTTTTGGATGTGGTTTTCTGAGCCCTCGAGCTAACTTTTGTCCTTCTACAACTGGGTCAACTATGATCAGTAGCCCCGTAGAACTAGTCGCCAAACGCAAATCATTCAGTTTTTCCCAATTCTGTCAGTTGCTGTGAATTCTTGGTATATCTGGGGACACACAGAAAGTTAATCGTGGTGTGTGCTCTCATCAAAAGATAACTTTTGGAAGCGGTTTCTTAGCCTTCGAGCCTGTTTTGAACGTTTTTGTAGCTAGTGAGAAAATGTGAAAATAGAAAGCTGCGGGACCCTCGTAGGGTTGCCAAACCACCGTGGATACTTTTAACACATGTAAATAACTGTTTAAAACACTATAATGAAACTTGCTGTGTGCATTAGAAATTTTGACAAAACAATATTTTCTCTCTCTACCCTTCTCTTTCTCTCTCCTGGGTTACAAAAAGAAGTAAAAATGAAATGTAATGAATACATGTCTCTAAACCTTTTTATTTCGATTGCAAATTGTAATTTTTATCATATGTAAATGGGAAACTGAAAAATGATAATTATGATTGATTAGGGTGGATGCCATGCCAGTGATTTATCGTTGATATCTTGCTCACGTGGTTTTTGCACGATGAAAGAATGATGAAGTAAAGGCGTTGAGTAATTCATTGTTTATTTTTGGTATTATATTGAAAGACTTACTGTTGAAATTGGTAGTATGTAAAAGTCGCTAGATTAATAAATGCTTGAGAAATTGGTATTTCTTTCATGGATGTTTTTTTTGATCCCAAAATTGTTATGGTAAAAGTGGAATACAAATGTCAAAAGGAATTGATATTTATACCTTGTAGTGAGTTTTCATTGTGAAAATAGTGGTTTAATAGTTGGTGTTGTGTTTCTTACCTTGAAAATGTAATAAAGGAACCTAACCACAACAATCAACCTTAGTTCAAAATTTGTATATAACTAACCTGCCTATGTTGACCCCCTTAGCATAGAAAATTGTGACCTTCAAACGAACCTTTACACTCGATGGAACATCCTAGTTTAGGCAAATAAGATCCCCTAAATGGGTTGATCGTCTTAGTAGGTACATTTAGTGACATCGACGTAAACCAGACATATAGGAGCAACACAATCAAACTTGACCTGGAGTAAGTAGAGCTAACGCTTCCTTCGTATCCTAGTAGACTGCCTTGTCTTCTGAAGATATATTTAGAATTAAATTTTCTGCATCGAGTGAATTTCTTGTGGGATCCAGATGGCATCATGGAGCTAGATAAATAGTGGTTCTATCACTTAAAATTTTGTTAATGAGTGGATCCTCTTAGCTATATGTACTATCTTTGGCTAGTGACAATAGAGTGCTTTGATCTGTTATGGAGGGTTTATAGGGTGGATATGTTTTGAATCTTATTCTAATCTATAATAGAGCGTAAATCCCTAAGTGAAAATTTGGAATTAAAATAAACCCTAGTGGATTAGGATGTTAACTTGTGGGTAGAAAACTATAATTTAACTCCTTGCATCCGAAATTGAGTTGAAAGATGTTGATTCTAGAGAACCTTAGAAATTGTAATCTTGTCCCTTAATCCCTTGTTATGTCATTTTATGGCATTAAGGAATAAATAATATTTCTTATGCGGAATCGTGCAATGCAAAGATATGGGATCTTCGTGAACATAGATCACTTGTGTTCAAGTGTAGTTTATAATGCTCCTAGCCATGTACTTCCTTAAGATGTCAGACAAGTGCTTTCGTAACTCTTTTGTTTTGAGACGATGCTAAGAACGAGACCATAGTGATGTAAGAGCATGTCATATAAGATGAAAACGAGATTGGAGATTAGGATTAAGGTCACTCTTGGAGTCCTTATAACTTAATTAAACATTTTCATGCGTTGCAAAGAATATAAATTGCCTTGGTGTGACCAAACTTTGAGAAAACAAAAGATATAGAAATATAAATGGAAGTCCATAAGTTATTGAACTTTAATAACTATGGTAGTGAAATAACTATACCATGATCAAATAATGTTTTTGGGAAAAATCTATATTGAATCTAAGTCTCCCTCAATCCCAAGATTTCATCTTGACATCACGTTAGGTTCACTTGTGTAGTAATGTTAAATTTTAAACATTGAGTAAACATTAGGGAAGCAAAATCTTAACATAAGAATGAGAGAATTAGAATCTTGTAGGCAATTTGAAATATGGAAAATACTTATGTAAGTTATGAAGATTGTCATAAGGGTAAAGAGAAAAATTAAATGGTTGAACAACAAGTGAAATGTGAAATGAATTTTCAGAATATGTAGGTGGGAAGAGGGAGAAAATTATGCTTACATAATAATGTTATTAGATGTTTAACGTATCCTAGATGTAACCATGGTAATGATGTGTTGTGGGTTGTCAATACGTAAGTCCCTTTTATTGTGGTTGTGTTATTTCTATCATTTGTTCATTGGGGAAAATGTGGCATCGTCATGTATATGGTGTTATCACGTGTCTACATGGGTCGATGACTTATGTAAGTGTTGTATGTGTTATGGAGTTTTCCTTACTTGGAGCCTTGTGGCGTTGTGTAGTGAGCAATGTAAGTCAAAAAAAAATATATTCCTAGTATTTTACTGTTGTATTTGGGTGTGTAAAATGTGGGTACTACAGAAACTTGGAAAAATTCCAAAAATTGCACCCTATGGAGTAGAATTATGAAAAAACATAAAACAACTATAAATTTTGCAAAACAAGTAAAAAATGTTTGAAATTTGGAGAATATCTTACTTGATTGATTTCGCCGTGCACCAAAAAAAAACATTGCAGTAAAAATCGCTACCAATATTGAGATATAGTTGAACCTTCACAATTAGGGTTTGACGCCACGTTGGCCAAGATCAAGCTCTAATACCACTTGAAATGAAATTACTTTCATAAGTTTGATTATCACCAGCAATATAACACCAAAGAACACAATATTACATATAAAATATTTCAATATGCAAGTATATTAGTGTAGTCACAAAATCATGCACTTTAGACATTTATTTATCCTAGTCTCATACTACTATTTAGAAAGTTCTTGAGTGAAAAAGTACTAATTAACCCCCTTCCTTTGGCCATCTTGTTTATTTTATGTCATAACTTTTTACGTATTGCACCCATATGCCCAGTCCTCTCCCAGGTACTCCGGGCTAGCCATATCACCCATATTTGTCCTCTACAAGACCCCGGCACAGTCATCTACTTCTGATTTATCCAGTTACTTATGTGACATTGTTTGGCAAGCATCTGTTATCAACTGAGTTCTTTCCTCTTCTCTCTTGCACCTTAGGGTTTAGTATTTCATTTTACATATTTTCTTATATCATTAGCATATTGTTTGTTGTTCATAACTTAGATTAACTATCTTCATACTACCTACTTTAGTCAATTTTAGCTCATCATTTTGGTGAACCCGACTTGACCATTCACACTTTTAGGACTTTCCTTTCCTCCATCTTTCATTCTAGGGTTTATTATTCTCTCACCATGGCTCACTCTCATGAGGAGTTTATTGAAGCTCACCCTAAGGCCATCAACGATCACCTCACTGAGTATCTACACAATCTAGATTTAATTTTACATATTACTCGTGAGGAAGCTACTAACCTGGCTGAACTCGATGCTTCTGCAGCCATACCCACTTTTGTTGCCACTCAACTGCCTACTTCTACTCTTCCTCCTATTTCTACTTTTCTCGTTCATGTCCCTACTCTTACCAACCACTTTGCACCGCCTCTAGTTTCTCATGTATGGAAGGTCGCATCTATTGGCAACCAAAACTTAACTTCTCTTTATCATGACCTTTAAGCTCAAATTTGTAACTTACAATAGGCCACATCCCATGCATTGTCATCCTTGGATTCTACTTTGTTGCTGCATACTCCATTCTCTTCCGCTATTTATACTTATCCACTTCCTCCTAACTTTGTCACTCTTAAGCTCCCCATATTTAATGAGCATGGAGACCCACAGGAACATCTTAGAGCATTTCATGTTGCTTGCCTTGACTTCGCCAATGATCATCTCATTTTAGCTAAGATTTTTCCTTGTAGTCTCCACGATTATGCGATGCATTGGTTTTACGAATTGCCTATTCACTTAATAACCTCCTTTACACATCTAGCTGATGCATTTTTTACTCATTTTTCTATCAACATCGGCTCTAATATTTCTGATTCCCAGCTAGCAAAGCTTAAATAAGGCTCAAATGAACACCTCGCTAACTATGTTTTAAGGTATAAAAATAATTTAGCTAAGATGAAAAATGTGTTTTCCGACTTTGATATCCAGGATTTATTTATATAAAGTCTATTACCACCTCTACAAGACAGCGTTCTCTTAGAATTATCTCCTTCAGTTGATAAATTTTTTCATACTCTTAAGCTTCGTGAGACTAAAATTCTATCCATCGGAAAGCTTAAGGATCAAGAACAGACCTCTTCTTCCACTTGTTTTCTTAACAAGACGTCATTTAAACCATCTATAACAAAACAAACCTGTCAACACTGTCATTCCTTCTAAGGAGGTTCACCCACAACAACCTCGGTGCATATTTAGCACCCTTCCCATGGCTCCGCATCTTATATCGAGACAACTCCTTGAAATCAACCTTATTACACTTCCCACTCCCCTCGAGTCAGACCCATTGCGACAAAAAGGTGGGAACAATAATGAAAACTTATGCTGTGATTATCATCGATGTGTGGGACATTCTACAAATATATGCCTCAAACTTGACACCATCATCCAAGATCTAATTGACAAAAACAAAATCGAGTTCCCATAGTCTACTATCCCTGCCATAAGAAATGACAAGGGTAAACTCTATCTTTTTAACAATGACTCGAATCAATGTGACAAGAAGACATCTGACTCTTTTGCTAATCATGTTTATCACGTGGTATCACCTCCTGGATCTGGAGCGCTAGATTTCTTATTTGTTAACATCGAAGCTTTGCCACCTATCATTTCCTTTTCCAACGTCGATTATCATGCCAAGTTTACATCTAACCATTTGTACATCCATGCATCTATTGGCTCAACCTCCATCAACAACACTAAGGTTGATCCATCATGGCCCATTAGTGCATGTTCTATGTCACTCCTTAAGGCTAGCAGGTATCCTCTATCTCAAGTTGAATACCATTTCAAAAAACCCTTTGGCATTGTTCAACTACATGTCACAGTTGGTCCTCTTACAATGTTTGTGCCTTTCCTCATTGCAAACACAGTTGAGGGATGTGACATGCTCCTTGATCTTAATTGGATACATCGCTTTCAACCTATCATTTCCATGAATCATTTGCACCTCAAGTTCATTCAAAACAATCAAGTCATTTCTATTAACGATGTCCCTCCATCTACTCCATGGTCACAATCCCCTCACACAGTATCTGGCACATCCCCTACTTCATCTAGCGCATCACATTTTATGTTGCTCAAAGCTCAATTTACTCCTTATTCTCCTACTTGCATATCATTTTCATGACTACATCGCTCCACTAGCCCTACACATAAGTATAAACCTATTCCTCACACAGTTACACCATCTCGGCATAGATCACCACCTCGTTTTGTTCCACATGGATCTTCTTCACCTTCACATTATGTATCACATAGATCCCCATCACCAATGCATTTTGTGATGCCACGACCTTCTTCATACATACATCACTCACGTGTGCATAGGCTTCATTCACCACTATAACATTTGTATACTATACCTCCATTATTAGAACACGGTCATACGCTTTCATCTCCTGCATCTGATGAAGGACCTTCGTCCTTCACTGTCATTGGATAGTGCATTCATTCACACATACTTGGGGGGGCATGACACTCCATCTTCCCCTCTACCTAGTGTTAACATAGTCACAATCATCATCTTTTACATTCATATCTTCACATTAGACATACTTGATGGGTCATTGTAGCTTCCAACCATTTAACCAACAGATTCAACTGTCGATGTCGTTCTCAAACCAAGGTTGTGTCCTAGGCTATATGCAATGAAGTTGTATGCAACATGGTTTTTGTGGTGGTTCTCTTTTGGAGGGTTTCAGTTGGTATTGCTCTCTTGTTTCACTTCTACTCTACAAAAATTAAATACGACTTCTAAGCTACTTAAACAAAAGACATAATTCAGGAAATACATCTAATTTATTGAAATAACGTTGTTGTAATAAACTGATTTCGAAGGAAATACTTAACTGAATTGAAATGCACACATGAATCAAAATGCTCACACAAATTGAAATGGCAGTAAGGAAAGATACTAAAGAAAGAAAATATAATATTGCATTCAAATAACCATTCAAATCAAAGTATTGGAACTCAAACTTATCAGAAATAACGACTGTGCACGAAATATCAATCCTCCAATCTTTTCAGGGCTCCTTCGGGACTGAGGTACTTCAACACCAATGGATACTCAAAACAACATGTATATTATATTGATTTGAATAAGTTCATAACACATTTCATCATAAGATTATAAATAACTATAAATTGGTATATAGAAATGTATTTGAAAACTACCAACTACCAATTATGAAACAGTGTCAAGAAGGTGTCTTATAGACACAATTAGTTATAGATTGTGCCACAATGATAGGAAATAGATTTAACTACATAACAACCTCATTAAAGCCCAATAACATCCTATAATATAGCTAAAAACAAGACCCTTGTTTGTAGGTTGTTATGAGGAAATCCTCTAGAATAACCTGGTGGCGAGAGACTCGGTCTTCTTAACTGTTACTTCCTCAAAATTGGAAAAGGATGCGCTTTATCAACCTACACACATTATCACATTACTAAAAAAAGTAGTTAGTGGAAATTCCTACGGTCATTGGTTCACATGAGACAAGAAAAAGAGAAATCTATCAATCTTACTTAGGATACAACTATCTAGAACATCCCCCATGCATTAATTAACACATTTTAGGAGCAAATCAATAGCCATATGGATGATATAATAAGTCAATTTGTGCACTCATCAATACTCATCATACATTCTAGCGTCATTACCTGATGACACACTCTTTTACTTCGGTTCACACTTGACTACTGAGGGATTACTACTACACTGAACCCCACACACTGCACCATAGGCATTACACATTGTGCTTCATCATACATCACACGTCATACACCATACATTCTACACTTAGTCTACAAAATTATCACATTTGCACATTTACATATCATATATCATCCTAGTTTTCATCACATATGAGTCTAGCATTACATCATTTTACACACTACATTACTATTCTATCTACACACATGCCATATTCCATTTATATTCTACACATCACGTATTTACATTTTTTATTCATCACATGGTTGACTTTTATCAGTACATACACTACATTGTCTTCTACGCATTGCACTCACTACCCTATGATGCACTTTAGTTCCTCAGTCCATACTTAACTGCCGAGGATTTACAAATCAAATGGACCTTACACTCATCACACATTTACTATTCGAACTTTCATCCTACGACAATACTAGGCTAGTGACATATGCTTTAGGATAAATTGTCACCTATTCTATCATGTTCTAGTGGTCTACACCTTAGGTTACATCACCACACCGTCCTTTCATTTTATACTGATATATTCTTAGGGATAAATAATCACTCATCCATTCATCTTATAGTGATATACGCATAGGCTAAATCATCACTTATACATTCATTTTTTTCGTGATATACACTTCGGCTATAGGGTTCATGCACACATCGTCGCTAGGTCACATCTCATCACTACACCTACACATTCACCACAACGCATTAGACACAACATACATTTCGACCATTTCCCAATGATGCACTCTCGTTTATGGTTCATTCTTGACTGTTGAGGGGGGTAAACAAAATGAACCTCATTACATACATTTCCATCCACTCGGGGAGCACGCGGTTCCTATCACTCCATTTGGCATTCCATTCCATCCATCCACAACATGTTGCATATTATGGTTCCTTATACTCTTTCTTACTTTTGTTGTTCATGATCACTTTACTACAGATGCTAGTTTGATTACTTCTATGTCATTTATCTATATCATCCACACATGCACGTTCACGTCTTCTTCTAGTTGTGATCGCAGATACATGTCTCTTACACGCAGCATGGATGCTTGCCTTACCCTTCCTACACTGGTCGCTGGGGGCATCTACATTTGTCTCTTCCATGTGCCATTGTTTCATTTTGTACTTAACACTTTACATTACTTGCTTATACATGTTTTTGACATACTAGCTATCTTTCTAACATATTAACGGGTGCTTCAGATGCAACATTTGTTATGCAGGGATATTTGTTTCCATATTTGTTTGTTACATTGTTTGTCATTGTTTGTTATTGTTTGCGGGCCTTGCCCTATGTTTGGTGTGCACACTTGTCTGTCGTTTGTAGCCATGACGGCCTTGTGTGTCTTGCGACATCGTGAGTGGTGTCCTATGTTTGCAGCCCGCTTTATGCGACTTACTTGTCTTCTTGTGTGTTTACATTACTTTGCTTGGTAGCATACACATTGTTTGTGTAACTTATACACTATTTTATACATGCATGTGTGTTTACACTTGTTTTTGGCTAGCCTTCTTGTTTGTGTATGCCTTGGTTTCTACCAAGCACTTTTCAGCATTACAGCGTACATGTGGTTGGCCCTTCTTTGGGGCCACATGGATCCTATCAGCGACATTGCATGTGTCCCCAAAGAGGGGGGCATCGTTTGGGGATTCACATACTAACAAAAGGTATTTACACCGGTTCAGTTCAGTGCACTCTCCGCCCTTGGCATTGTGGGTTACATACAGCGAGTGGATTCAGACCAGTCTACGAACCCCATACACATCGACCTATATAGGACATGGTGTCCTTAGCATTTTTGGGAAGCAGTTACAGGCTTGGAGGTTACAATGGGTGTGCCTCTCTACACTACTTCAGTCAGTGGCGTCAGATCACCCAAAAAACCAGGATGTAGAGAGATCTTTACACACAGTTCAGGGAAGCAATTAGGGCTTCGAGGACACAGAGCATTTCCTCCCTACACTTCTTAGGCCTATGACATGAGATCGCCCCAAAAACTTCTAGTGCAGGATATCCTTCTACACTTTCTCTCTCGGCATGGATCAGGTGCACATGTTCCATTTACATTTACATTTTCCATCTACATTTGCGTATTTTCATACACATGTGTCTTTTACATAGCATTTTACACTTACATACATACTTATTTGACTACATGATTGTTTTCTCCTTGCAGGTCCAATCGTATGAGAAACAAGTAGTCAAATGGGGGCAACAACAACAACAACGACGTTTCGCGATAGCACACATCCTTTACTAACCATGTAGGTACACTACACAATGCGGCATCTACACACACGTGTTCCGTCCTAAGTTCACTCTCACCACTTTTTCTTTGCGCATTTTTCATCTGTAGTTTCCATGTTCCTCCATCTTTTTGTCATTCCACGCTTTTGTCTAGTCCTTCGGCGCGTTTCTACTACACCCTTCATGGACATTAGGGATGTACCCCTATCTACTTTATGTTACCGAGCTTTTCACTCAGTGACATAAAGTGAGGGAAAAATGTAGTCACAAAATCATGCACTTTAGACATTTATTTATCTTGGTCTCATACTACTATTTAGAAGGTTCTTGAGTGAAGAAAATACTAATTAACCCTCGTCCTTTGGCCATCTTGTTTATTTTATTTCGTAATTTGTGACCTATTACACCCATATGCCTAGTCCTCTCCTAAGCACTCCAGTCTAGCCATATCACCTAGATTAGTCCTTTGAGGGACCTTGATACAATCGTTCCTACTTCTGATTTATCTAATTACTTATGCGACACTGTTCGGAAAACATTTGTTATCAGTTGAGTTCTTTCCTCTTTTATCTTGCACCTTAGGGTTTAGTATTTCATTTTACATATTTGCTTAGATCATTAGCATATTGTTTGCTGCATTAGTTTACTTCATTTATAGTTGTTCATAACTTGGATTAAGTATCTTCATACTACCTAGTTTAGTCAATTTTAGTTAATCAATTAGCTTATCCATTTCGAGGGGGTAACCTCCAAACCATACAATAAGACTCAAATGCTCAATAAGATGATCAACTACTACCTACTAACCCCTATTTATACTATTCTTATGTTATGGCCATCACCAAGGTGGACCCATTGATGATAATATAACATATATGTGATAAGAAGTTATGATAGCCACAAGTCGGCTATATACATCCAATGTAAGATATATGATTAAGGGTGTAACATATGCTTAAAGTGTAAAAAAATGTCCCTGACTAGATATCTTCGGTTGGGTTCAGTAAGGCCATGTATCTTCCAAGAGTACACAATCATTGGATAGAGTTGAGGTACATGGATCCTTCATCATCAAGATTAGAGAGGGTGGAAAATTGGTTGTGAGATGAAGTGACATGGGCAACATCTGCCACCGACCATGGTCTGTGTTTTTCTTGCATAAATTCATTGTCTTTCGTTGGTGTGGGGCTACAGGAGTGACTAAGGTGATATTTTCAAGAAAAAGAGAGTTGATTATCTTCCATGCATGGCGCTTTTGGTAGATGAAGAGGTAAGGAGACTGAAGGAGCTAGAGATTTCGAAAGAACAACTGCAGAGGAAGATAGCGGAGATTGGGAAAATGATAGGGAGGTTGAGGGTGGCGAGGGCATAATTTGCTTGGCAGGACTAGTAGAGGAGCTCTCCATTATTGGCAACAAGTCGATAAGCTGAGGGTTTTGCAAGACCGTGAGCTAAACCCTTTTTATTGGTTACTGCGGTCCAACCATCTGAGGAGGAAGAAGCTATGGACTCTGTTTGAGCCTTATCTTGTGACACAAGGCAAGATTCGATCTCTAGAGGACATTCGTGAATCACGTGGTCAAAAGCTTGCCAACGAAAGTAGGTATTAGGTAAGTTAATATAGAGGACTCGTTGAGAGAAATGGGTATCTCCAAGTTGAATATCAATAGAGTCCTTAAGGTCTTTGGATAAATCCACCTTAATGCAAACATGTTTTTGAGGGCGAGTGTTGAAAAACTTTGGTTGCTCTAGACAAATAAATCGGCCCAAGGATTTGATCAAGTGTTCAAAAAATTCCCAGAAGGGGAGAGGCAGCCCAGGAAATCCCATCCATACTGTGATTTTAAGCTTGGCTTGTTCAGAAAATTGAAAGTCCCTAGTCTAGTGAGAAAACACCACGAGTGCGTTTTGAATGAACCAAGGGCCATGGCTGACAATGGCTTTGCAATGCACAATGTTATTGAATCGAAACAAAAAAAAACCTTGGTGAGGTTTTGCACTCTGTCAAGCTTAACACCATGGTGTTGCCAATGGTTTTGAACCCATTGTTTCAACAGGGTTTCAGGGGGGACTCGGTCAACAAAAGACCTAACAAGAGTGTATGATTCAAGTTTATCAAATTCAGGGAAATTAAGCACAACATCAGGAAAAGGAGTCTTGGGCTCAGAATGGTTAACTTTCTGAAGACCTTAGGGACGAACTTCCTTGCCTTCTTTGGAGCAATGGTTTCCAAGTGTTCCGTCAACCAAACCTGCATGAATAGATGGAGGCGACGAGAGGGAAGCCATTAACATAGGCGCAACGCTGCCCAATGGGCGGAGTAAATGACCGACTTAGTGAAATAACTATGTATGCAAAGCAAAAATCCTACCAAAATCCTAAGGGAGTGGCGGTGTGACAACAAACCAGTATGAGCAACAACAAGCATGGGAGGACCTAAGACCTAAACCCTAGCAGAGTTGTCACATCAAAACTTTTGAAGTATGTGATTGTGATTTATAATATTTTAAATTTTCAATTGTTTATTTTACACAAACATTTTTTAAAGGTCTAATAATGTTTAAGTAAATTTTTTATTTCCACTAAACATTTTAATCAGATATATAAACATTGTAAAAGGTGAAGCATAATAAATTAAAATCTCTAGTTTCATCAAGTGCATTGTACTTTAACACGTAGGACGCTGGTGTAAAATGTGTTTCCTAAGCATCCTCCAAGGTACAAATCCTAGGAGATACAAAAAAAGAAGAAGATGAGGCCCAATTTGTGCACAAAGTTGGCAGAATGGACACCCCACCTAATCCATGCAAAACTAATAATTTCAATCAAACAACAAAAAAACTCTGGTGCCTATCCCTCCTTGACAAAACTATCCTTCCAAACACCCTGATGAGGGGTCCACAGCAGGTGATTTCCATTTCGCTCGATTAAACCATTGAACAGTTAGGTGCCCATCTCACATGACAGAACCAAACTCTCCAGAAAATTTAATCCTTGATCACCAATCAGATTCTACAAATCCTCTACTTTAATTCCAATAAGGAGATTGGAAGAAAACAGTGGCCATCCGTCAGCAAATGTACACACCAAGCTTAGAGACTGTGTAATGCAACTAACATGATTCTATAAAATATTCCTGTAAGAGTTCAGTGGCATATACTTATGTGAAAGAAAACTTTGACCTTTCCTTGTTGAGCAACACTAAACAATGAACCAAGATCCAAAGAAAACCAAATGAAATTGTAATAGAAGACGGTGATGAAAGCAACTAGATGGTTACAACTGATTTTATAATCAATGACATATAAAACAACAGCTTCAATCCTGCATTCCAAAGCAAAGAATGATGAAACAGAGAGAACACAATCTGCATTGTACAAGTGGATATTTCATGCAGCCTGTGTTTGACATTTTACAGGACCATATTCTGATAAGGTGAAATAGTACCTATACCATTCTGCCAATATGGTTCAAAACTCTGTATTATGTTGCCACAAACATTATGAATATTTAGTATATAATGAGCAATCAGATGTAGATATACATTACATGCTTGAATAAATAAACAATTCCCACAATAATATGCATTGAGATGAAGATGAGATCAGGGGAAAGCAGCCATCATGCTCCGATTCTGTACCGACACAACACCTTGCATCTCACTATATCATCGTGAACATAAAAACCTGGGATCACCATGATTCGAACTTTTGAAGGAACCTGCCTCTTATTCCTCTCAGTGAGCATGTCCTCCATAAAGACAGGGTCAAAATTGACACCTTTGTCAACCCTGAATATATTTAAGGGAGGATTGAAAGAAAATGCCAACAAATGAACAAGCCATATGCATTTAGCTGCAATGAAAAATGCTTGTAACAAAGGTTCTGGCCAAGCTTTTGTCCAATTTAACATGGAAACAATCAAGCTCATTTTTTGGTAAAAGAATCGACTAAAACTTTCACTGTAATATCTGGTTCCCTTATTGAGAACTTCATTACAGCTCAAATTTCTTAGTGATGCAAAGGATGAAAAATTTTCTTGGCGACGCTTATGAATATCTAGAATGCTCTGAGCACCACTCTTTTCGAAGCTAGAATTCTCAAAATCTTGATAGAGGACCTGATTTATGAGAGATTCCAAATGATATAGGACAGCTCGTGAAACCTTATCAGTAACATTCACATTATGAGGCTGCAAAAGTAGACTAAGCTTTTCCATTGCTTTCCCATCTGGGTCTTGTATTTGTTTTACAAGTGCCCTGCAGAAATGTTTTACAGAGACCCTTGCTTCTGTTACAATATGAACAAAACTTTCTACCATGGCTTCGGTGCTGACAAGCAATGGAGTTTTTATACCAGCATCATCAGGATGTCTTCATATGGTTGTATTTTCATGTTTTCTTATGCCATTTCTATCAAAATCTGCATTACTGCCATCTTGGGCTGTCTGCCTCAATGCATGCGTGAGATCCTTGCAGTATAATTCTAATTGCCTTAATTTCTTCTCAAGCTCATCCATGGATGATCTCATCTCTGTAACCTCAGCGACTGCAGTATCCCTGTTCTCATTGGCCTCACCAAGTTTTTGCTTCAAGGCTTCTAATTCCATTGCCGATTCCTCCGTGCTTTGATAAAAGACGGGAGGCTCGGCCTTGTTTGCAGAAGAGTGACTTTTATTAGTCTTTTTCTTAGCTTGAAAACATAGCCGTGATTTGAGTAGACTATTTGTAGCTTTCAGCCAAGATTTGAGTAGACTATTCGTAGCTTTCTCCTTCACATCTTGGAACTCTGTCAAAGGGACTACAGGCTCGGCCTTGTTTGGATAAGAATGACTTTTATTAGTCTTTTTTCTAGATCGAAAAAACAGACAAGATTTGAGTAGACTATTGGTAGCTTTCTTCTTTTGAGGCAACTCCACCACATCTTGAAACTCTCTACCAAGAGCTGCAGGATTGCATTCATTCCAGGAAATGGTACTCTCTGCCTCATTTGGTGTTTTTTCCCCATCCATAACATCAATTTCGTTGGATTTGGACATTTGGAGACTACCGTTTCCGAAGGAAGAAAGCAAACCAGCAACATGGTGAGTTGAGGAATTCGTGCACAGAGACTGGTCTATTGTTGAAGAAGCAAGTCCCCTGCTAAACAACCCAGAGTTTCTTCTTGTAACAATCAAAGGGCTTCCTTTGTCTGTACATATGCTCTCAACCTCATCTTCTTGTCCCTCGTCCCAATTCAAGGACCTTCGTCTCGGATTCAATTGAATTTGCTGATAAACAGGCACTGCTTCCTCGTCATAAGTCTGTAAGATATGAAAAGTAGTTAAGGGAATAATGTGGAAAGTAGAAACTATAGAAGAATAATGAACAGTAAAGTACATATATGATTATCAATTTTACCCTGCTCACGAATCATCTCAGAAATTCATGTAAGTCGGCATTTTACTTATAATTGCAAATCCACACAGAAAAACCCAAATGGGGTCATCGGTGAGGAACTTACGTTCATGATTATCTTCTTTTAATACTTGCTTTGACTTGATTGGAAACATAGAAACTAATCAATCAGACAAGCTAGAAGACATCCAGAGATTTTTTTACTGTTTCAAATATAATTTATAATCTATTATAAATTAATGTTTTTTTCTTTTAGATTAATAATTTTTAAATATATTTTATGCTTTGTTTTTAATTTGAAAAACCAGGCTATTTTTACTTAAAATCTTAACTTTTTATAGTTTTGATGTCATTGTTTATCATAATAACTATCAAACATTTGTGATTTGCTTTTTCTTTTTATTCTTTATTGTATTTATACCTAGAAAAAAATCTATAATTAAAGTTTAATATTATATTTATTTGGACGAGAGTTAGAAATTTGATTGGAAACATAGAAACTAATCGAAGCAGAAAAAATCAGACAAGCTAGAAGACATAGATTAACTAAATTTCAATCTACTTCATGTCCATACACTATCAAAATTTAATTTGCATCCAGATTATTTCTTTTTTACTGTTTGAAATTTGGTAATTCACAACGCATATATATGAATAACCAATCAAAGCAGAAAAAAATATTCCACAAAGTCAGAAAAGCTAGAAAAGAGCCTATTTCAGCAACAGCTGAAAAAATCAGAAAGGCTAGAAAAGACAACTACTGCTGAAAAAATCAGAAAGGCTACAAGAGACAGCAACTGCTGTGCAAAGTCTGGAGTTCAAGAAGTTCAAAACAAAATGCAGCTATAGGTTTATTTTCTTATGGACACGCCTGCTTAAAGCCTAAAACTATCCAGCTTTCGGAAAACTCTATATATAACTAAAAGACTATATAGGATGTTGATAGCCTGATACGTAAGGTTTGAGAACTCAATGCAGCTGATGCAAAGGTTTATGGTCTTATTGTATAGAATATACACCTTCTCCAGCAGTTTCTTGATAACTCTTACATGTTGCAGCCATGCACAATGCATAGAAAGAATGGGCATTTTTTTAGGGGATTACAAAATTGCAAGAAGCACTAAGATATAGTTAAAATAAAGCACTTACAGGTGTGAAAACAGGATAATCATGAGCAGAAAGCTGACGGGAATGTCTAGAAACTGCTGGATAAGGAGATTTGTGAGATTTGAGTTTCCTCACTAATGCAGCATGAAATGCTCGAAGCTCCTCAGCCTTCTCAAATGCAGCTTGAGTTTCCGTTCTGCTCATATCCTGATTGCAGGGAGGCGACCTGGTAGCCATGGATGACGATTGCAATGACTTTCTGATCCCCATTTGATGTGGGTATTCAAGGTGGTTGTCAATATTATTAATCCTTGGAGCTCTGTCTCTGAATCAAGGCGCCGAGTTAGAAATTAGGATCTTGCTATAACTCTTCCATAGAATTTTTATTAGAATATAGTTAAAATTTTCGTGAAATTTTAAAGAGGGATACTGACACCAGCCCACATCCTAACTCACCACTTTGTCTCTAGTACTCTACCGCAAAAAGAACGAAGAACAGACCAAGAATCTTCAATGGAGGAAGGCTATGTAGAATGTCCTTCTGAGATTGTAAGCATGCGAATTGGCTTTAATTGCAGTCAAGAGTGTTCCCTGTCGGAATTAGGTTAGTTGGATTGATACACAAAAAGAGGCCAAATGGGTGCACGAGAAACCATGTTCATCGCTTTTTTGAACAGACAGCTTGGTGAGGGCGGCATGGGGTGAGTCCAAACGCAAGAGGTTGTGCAACAAGAATCCAAATACCGTGCTGACTCCTCAGTCCTCGCAGTCCGTGACGAGGACCCACTTTTAAGTACCAACTCTCTGGTGATGGGTCCATCAGAATTGGGTAGACTCCATTAATATCCAGGCGTAGAAAAATTGGAATTGGGCGGGTAATGTTTTTATAAAGAACTGTGCCTAGATGTGCGTGTTATATATTCTTCATAGAATGAATTGGGTACTTGAATTTCCAGAGATTTGCAGCCTTCACTAGATAGAACTCATATAATTTAATCCAAAAGAAAACTTATTCACTGACAAAAGCCCACAATCCCAGATGCTTACCAGTCTTTATACCTTCAGTCAGTCCTCACCCCTGCAAACAAATACCTTGTAAACTTCATATTTAACTTTAATCTATCAAGCCACTCGCTCTGAATCACTGTAATCCATTGGAAATTCTTGAACATGGGTTATTGTAATTCCTTTTAAAAACCCAGTAGAAATCAAATTCTTGAACATGGGTTATTGTAATTCCTTTTAAAAACCCAGTAAAAATCAAATAATTGCTTTTTTGTTACCTACGGTGGTGAATTTGATATGAATCATATGCTTTATGTTAAAGCAACAAGAAAATCCATCTACAGTGCAAGTGTACATGCTCTTTTCTTTAAATTTAAAGATGAATTTCTTCCACTTTATTAGGCTCCTAATCCAGTAAAAAACTCATGCAAGACATCCATGAAAACTCTCTATTTTTGTCTTATGCCATAATTATAGTCATCCTATGGTTCTCAATTATTACAGTAATAATTATTGTAGTGGTATAAAGAATCGGTCAATTATAGTTTTGCGCTGAAGTCATAAAGATGTGACCTGTGCTGTTCATAACCTTTCCAGTTCCTACAGACATCTTTATCTATATTGATCACTTTGTGGGCTTTTTAGGACTTTTTATTCCGTGTTTAGAGGAGAGTAGTTATTGTTATAGATTGTGATGCGGGAAGGAAATATAAACCCCTGGGAATCTATGAATCAATGCCCATTGCTTTCATAGGCTAATATTTACTGACCCACGTAACCAACCAAACCTTTGGAAATATTGTTGTTATTGGAGAAGGGAATGTTTACTTGTATTTTACATGATAATTCAAAGATATATAAGGAACCCGATGGTTTTTTCGTTCGCAAAAAGAATTGGGAGTGTCTCCTATGAGATTTATTATAACAGAATTTATAGTATAATAGGTTTTATGCTTTTTAAGTGGTTCTGGATGGCATATTTCTAACAACTTTATTTTTCTTATTTTTGGGTGTTTATGGTGGAACTTTCTCTATTAGGTCAATATCATTGTTTGTTATAATTTTTATATATTTACAAAGTTTTTGTGAGATCCTATATTTTGACGTAGTGCCCACACCTAATTTTGGTACATAGTGTTTATTAGGAATAAAATTGTATAATTCTAGAGTATTTTTGTTAAGAATGGGTTTACATTAGGTTTTTGTTGGCATGTTTTTGATGTCTTTTATTGTGTTTCTTGGGTTTTACTTTCTCATCTCCCCTTTCTCTTTCTTCTCCTTATTTCACTGTATGTTCTAGGTTTTTCGACAGTAACTATATGATAAGAATTGAATAATCTCATCTTAACAAGGTTTAATTCTTCAATTTTGAGTAAGTTTGGAACATACTTAATCATGTTCGAAAGTCTTTTATCTTCTCTAGAGATTAAGTATATATATATATATATGAGATGAATTAACCTTTAGGGAATTGTGACTTGTTTGTTTGACTCCTAGTTGTTATTGTGGAAAATATGTTTTGTCATGTAAAAACATGATAACAAGAATACCATCAAGCAAGTTGATCAAATGCATTGCTTTTGACTCAGTCATGAGCTATGAACTTCATCGCTTTGCTCCAAATTATTGGAAATATTGTCATTGATGTCAAATGAATAATAATGTCAAATAAATTAGCTTACATGTTCCATATGTTAGAAATACTTTTCGTTAATGTCTAAGGAATGAGTCAATCAAGAAATAGTTATTGAAGTTTGAATTCTGCAAGTCACACAACAAAGGAAGTCATCTTGTAGTGTTTCGTGGGTTTTCAAAAGATGCCCAACAAAGTAATTCATTTTGCAGTATTTCACAAGTTTTCAAAGTGCAAAAAAAGAAGTCATTTTGTAGTGTTTCGTAGGTTTTGAAAGCTACGCAACAAAGGAAGTCACTTTGTAGTGTTTCACAGGTTTGAAGACAAGTCAATGCCTTATAACAAAGAGGGGGGCATTTTAATAGCCGATGGGTTTTTGGAGGTGAAAAAACCGTGGAACAAAGGATGTGTGCCACTGAATAAAGGAAGTGATCCACAATGTTCTGTGGGTGGTAATAAGTCTAAATAGTCATGTAACAACTTAGGATTTGGTCAAGGAAATCCGTGAAGGTCTTGGAAATCTGCGAAGTAAGGCGGAAGACAAAAAGGAGCTGTGAAGCTCAAGAAAAACCGCGAAGGTCAAAGAAGGGACGCAGAGGTCATTGAAAGCCACGAAACAAGGTGAAAAGAGAGAAAGTCTGCAGAAGTCAAGGAAAAAATTAGAAATTCAAAATATCAATTTGGAAAGGCCGACTCATGTCTTGCATCCAAAAAAATGTTTTTGGCCAACCCTTGGGAATAAATCAAAAATTCAAAATATCAATCTGGAAAGGACAATTCATGTCTTGCATCCAAAAAAAATGTTTTTGGCTGACTCATGGTTTTCTGGATGTCTTTTATTGTGTTTCATGATTTTTTCTTTCTCATCTTCCCTTTCTCTTTCTTCCCCTTATTTTACCGTGTGTTCTAAGTTTTTTGACAATAACTATATGATGAGATTTGAATAATCTCATCTTAATAAGGTTTAATTCCTCAATTTTGAGTAAGTTTGGAACATACTTAATCATGTTTGAAAGTCTTTTATCTTCACTAGAGATTAAGCATGGTATATGTATGATGAAATAACCTTTAGGGAATTGTGAATTGTTTGTTTCCTAACTCCTAATCTTTATTGTGGAAAATATGTTTTTTCATGTAAAAACATGATAACAAGAATACCATGAAGCAAGTTGATCAAAGACATTGCTTTTAACTGAGTCATGAGCTCTGAACTTCATTGTTTTGCTCTAGACTGTTGGAAATATTGTAATTGATGTCAAAGGAATGATGATGTCAAATAAATTAGCTTACATGTTCCATATGTTGGAAATAATTTTCATTAATGTCTAAGGAATGAGTCGATCAAGAAAAAGTTATTGAAGTTTGAATTTTGCAAGCCGTGCAACAAAGGAAATTGTTTTGTATTGTTTCATGGGTTTTCATTTAAGATGTCGAACAAACAATTCATTTTGTAGTATTTCGTAGGTTTTCAAAGTGCAACAAAGGGAGTGATTTCGTAGTGTTTCACGAGTTTTAAAAGCCACACAACAAAGAAAGTCATTTTGTAGTATCTCATGGGTTTTCAAAGATGCACAAAAAGGAATTCACTTTGTAGTATTTCACTGGTTTGAAGACAAGTCAATGCCCTATAACAAAGGGGGGCCATTTTAATATCATGTGGGTTTTTGGAGGTGAGAAAAATGTGGAACAAAGGATGTGTGTCATGGAATAAAGGAAATGATCCATAATGTTTTGTGGGTGGTAATAAGTTTAAATATACGCATAACAAAGGATTTAGTCAAGGAAATCTACGGAGGTCTAGGAAATCCGCAAAACAAGGCAGAAGAAAAAATGGGGCTGCGGAGCTCAAGGAAAGCTATGAAGGTCAAAGAAGGGACGCAAAGGTCATGGAAAACCATGAAATAAGGTGAAAAGAGAGAAATTCCACGGAAGGCAAGGAAAAAATCATAAATTCAAAATATCAGTTTGGAAAAGTCGACTCGTGTCTTGTATCCAAAAAAATGTTTTTGGGCGACCCTTGGGAAGAAATGACAACCTTTCAAGAGATGAAATTGATATAAAAGAACATATAGTTGGAAACATTCACAGAGCGTATGAGTGTGGAGATATGACGAACTACTGAAGAAGAAGGGAGTGCGAAATAAAGAGATAAAGGTAGATTTCTAACAGTAAATGAATGAAAGATTATTAAGAGCAGAATCATGAGTATGAATGGAATGAAATAGAAATAATTAAAGAGAAGCGAGAGGGTAGAATGAATTGAGAATCATTCAAACATATTTCTTGAGTGTGTATTGTAGTGTTGATCATTGTCAAAGTAAATTTCTTAGTGAAGTATGGAATGAATTAAATGTAGATCTTTGAGATTGAAGATTAATTTTTAATTTGGAATACATAGAAGATATTTTTGAAAAAAAATATGTTACTTATATTCATTGAAGAATATTATTTGGAGGTTGGTGCCTCCTAAGAAAAGATATTGGTGTCTCTTTCTAAGTTGGTGCTTGGTTATGGGGATTGGTGTCTCTAGTAGGTTGGTGCCTAATTTTTTTATAAGAAATATTTTGTGACTAGATTTGGATAGTAGATCCAAGAAATATTTTCTCTGTGGTTTTTCACATAAGGGTTTCCACATAAATCTTATGTTTCATAATTTTTAGATCTTGTGTGATTGTTTTCATTTTAGATATTAAGTTTTTAATTAGGTAAAAGATCGTAACATACTGATTCACCCCCCTTCTTAGTATAAGTGTGTGTTCATCAATTTGTATCAGAGCGAGTTTCTTTAATAATAGTTTTAACTGCTAGAAGGTGGATCTTAGGAGCAAACATGGCTAGCCAAGAAGTTTTCTCCTCAAATAGAGCTTCATTGTTCGATGGTTCAAACTATGCATTCTGGAACATAAAAATGTAAACTTATCTAATGTCTCTTGGATTTTATATTTGAAAATCAGTTGTGATTGGTTATGTGACTCCAATAACTCACCCAATGGATACAATTGGAAAGAAGGCAATTGAAAACAATACAAAAGCTATGAATGTAATCTTTTGTTTTCTATCAGAATCAAAGTTTGTCAAAGTGATATAGTGTGAATCAACGAAAGAAATATGAGACAAAATCAAGAGCATCTATGAAGGAGATGACAAAGTAAATAAAGCCAAGCATAAAATCACAAAAGATAATTTGAGGGTTTGAGAATGAAAGATGAAGAAAATATTGCAACCTATCTCTTATGTGTGGATGAAATAGTCAACACCATTAGAGGTCTTGGAGAAAATTTTGAAGAAACAACAATTTTATAAAATATGTTAGGGTCCCTTCCCTTGAGGTTTGATGCCAAAGTTTCTACCATTGAATAAATGACAGATCTAGATACTCTAACAATGGATGGATTGCATGAGATTATAACAACATATGGAATGAGAATAAAAAAGGAAAAATCATCTAAGCATGAAGCAACCTTCAAAGCCTCAAATAAGGTGAAGAATGAAGAGTATGAGTCAAGCTATATCACCAATAATGAATCATATGTAGAGGAATATCATTTTGCCAAAAGCTTAAGAAAGGATCAGGAAAACACAAAGGCAATATACCCTTCAAATGTATTAATTGTAGAAAAATATGACATTTTGCTTCTAATTGTCCATATGCAGAGAAAGATAATAGTGATGATGAAGAAGATCATAAAAATAAGAAAGTCCTACTGTTACTCAAGCCCTTGCACCTCCTAACACTACCCCTTTCCTTGTCTCTTCCATGCCAAACCCCATCAATCATATGGGCCAGAGAAAGTTCAGCTCTAAGAAACCCTACTACCACCTTAATCCTTCCACCCCTCCAAGGAGAGTTCTATGTAGCAGCAAGACCAAAGAATTTGAGATTTCACAAAACCTGCTCCATACGGGTGACCCTGTGCAGAGTATTACTTCTTTGTTAAAGGAGGGGGCATGAAGAAGAGGATTAATGAGATTGACAAGGATTTAGAGACTTTAAAGAGAGAAATTAAGCAACTGTCAAGAAAGGAAGGGAAGAGGAAAATAGAGGAGGGCCTGGACGTGTAGAAAGTCAAATTCAAGAGATCTACAAAAATCTCAATTCCCTTGAAAATGTGATGTTTGGTATGAGAAGTAGGAAAGAGAGTACTCTCATAGCTCTCAAAGTTGTTTTCAATTTTCTGGAACAACAGGTCAAGAATGTATGCATGTTGAGAAATGTTTATGAAAACATATGGAGTGAAAGACCAACTCGAGACCAAGCCTTTGGTCAGGTTGATAAAACTGACCCCTCACAGGTTACTGCAATTGCGTTATACAGTGCCCTATAGAAGATGAAACGAGAAATTGATATAACATCCAAGTGATGAGATACTTATAAGCTTGAAGTAGAATGGTTGTTTGGTAGTTGTTTAATTGTTGTTTTTAGTAGTTTGTCATTGTTTTGGCACTTTTTGGTGCTGCAGTTGGGATCTCTTGTAACATCCTGAATTTGGTCATTTTTCTACGCTTCTATTGTAATATATGGATTTTGAGCCTTTTTTGTACAAGGGTATAGTCCCTTTCAAAAATCTATTTACCAATAATATAAAAAAACAATAAGAAAGGGAGTAGACACCATCAATATAAAAAAGAGCTACAAATAAAGAAAACTTGAGGAAATGAAGAACATTCACAAGCACAAGAAAAAAAACTCTATTTCAAATAGGAATGTAGCTCATCTGAGGAGAGTAAGTATCTTAGAAAGTGATGGAGAAGAAATTCTATTCATGACAATAAAATCTAATGGGGATATCTTGGAAAGTGAATATAATTGAAAATAAGAGAAGGATTCAGAAGAGGAAGAGAATGTTGAAGCAGATGGGGATGTGGATATATACGAAGAACTCATTTGTGACCTAAATGAGATCAAGAATCTTAAGAACATGAATATATAACAAAAATTATAGAATCACAAATATGAAGAAGAGGATTCTGATTTAAAAGAAAAAATCATTAACCTAAAGCTTCAACTTGAAGAGGTAAAAAGAAAAGAGGAAGAAATGAGAATCCAAATGAAAAAAAGAAGAAAATTGTGAGAAGCTAGAATCTAAATTTTTTTTTTTTGAGGAAGGAACTAGAGAAAAAAACTACTAAGTTGAACAAATGTCTTAAGTTTGAAAAGAGTATTGAAGTCTTATGTGATATTATTAAAATCTAGAGATCACTGTTTATCAAGATCGATCTTGGGTAAAAAGAAGATCAAATGAATACCAAAGAAGACCCCAAAGTACCACTAAAGAAGGCAAATGAAGAAAATTCAAAAAGCTATGCAGATGCTCTTAAAATTCCCTTAAAAATAAAAGCAATAAGATAAAGGAAAATCATGTTCCACAGAATACCAACATTCTTCCCGAATGAAACATGGATAAAATTAGAAGATATTTTCCCCTAAGGCAACCTCATATGTCCAGGTTTCAAAACTCATTCTTTGGTTATTATTTTTCATGTAATCACTTTGGTCATAAAGAAATAGATTGTATGACATGTCGAAGAAATTTTGATTAGGAAATTAACAAAAAAAATTATGGGCTCTCAAACAGAAATTACTATTCATTTTTCCCTTTATCAGATTACAATGAGAATGATATTGTATGTTATAAGTGCAAAAACTGTGGTCATGTAGCACATTTTTATAGAATTGGTGTTATAATATTGCCTAGAAAGAACAAGAAATTGGATTCCCTTGCTAAAAAAAACGAAACATCTATGAATGTTTGGGAAATGAAACAAGATAAAGATAATCAAAAGGAGGAATCTATGCTTGTACATTTTCCCTTGCATGCTCTAAATGAATAAAATCAACGGTACATTGACATTGGTTGCTCAAACCACATGAAAGGGGGAAAAAACATGTTTATCTCTCAAAGGGAAGTAAATGGGAGCACTATAACGTTTGGAGAAAATCCTACAACAAGAATAACTAGAAGAGATACTCTTATTCTTGATAATGGAAAGAAAAAAATAGAGAATGTATTATATGTTGAAGGTTTAAAGAATAATCTTCTTAGGGTTATTCAAATGTGTGATCAAGGATACACTCTCACAGTTTATGCTCAAGGTTGTGATATCATGAAGGATGATACATGAAGATTAATTGCAAATGTAAACTGAACAAAAATTAACCTATATATACTCAGTGAGATCAAAGGAGAAAAATGCTACATGGGTCAATTATATGAGATTTGGTTATGGAATAAAACAATGGTTACCATAAAATTTGATAATCTAGTGAAAATCATATCCAATAAATTTGTAAGAGATATGCCAAATATTACTAAACCTTCATAAACTCTATGCAAGTAGTGTCAGCATGGGAAACAATCAAGGGTAAGCTTATAGATATAGGAGTACTCAACAAAAAAGCCATTGGAACTTGTCCATATAGACCGTTATGGGCATATAAGAACATAAGTATTACAAAGTGAAAGATATTTTATGTTGTTTATTGATTATTACTCTAAAATGACATGGGTTGCTTTCCTAAGAGAAAAATTGAGACATTTGAGAATTTTTAAGCTTTTAAAGCCTTGGTAAAAATCATGTTCTTGAGATTAGATTGTGGAGGTGAGTTTAACTCAAATGAATTCAAAGACTGTTGTGAAAATCATGGAATAAAGAGTCACTTCTTAGGTGCAAGGACTTTACAAAAGAACAAGGTTGTAGAAAGAAAGAATCAAACTATACAGAAAATGGATAGAATAATGGTAAATGAATCCAAGCTATTCGACATGTTTTAGAGATAATTAGTAAACAACAAAAAAAACCTTATGAACTATGGGTAGACTATAAACAATTGAATAATTCAAATTTTTTGGGAGTAAGTGCTATATAAAGAGAGATGCTAAAGATTTGGGAAAGTTTTATTCCATATCAGATGAAGGTATGTTCATTGGGTATGCTTAAAGAAGCAAAGCCTATAGATGCTATAGTAAACAATTGAAAAATATGGTTGAGAGTGAAAAAGTAAAAGTGGATGAAGTAAGATGTCAAAAGTAAAGAGCATAAAATAGGAAACAAGCGGTAAAGAAGAAAAAAGAGAAGAAGAAGATGAATAAGAAGTGATTGAACAAAAGTATAAAAAGGCACCATCTAGATCTATCTAGAATAATTTAGAAAAATAAAATTCATGGTGATAAAAAATGTTGGAGTACATACTAGAAGAAGATTAAAAAAGTTCATCAGAACATACAAACATGTCCTTACTATCTAAAATAGAGCTTAATTACTTTGTAGAAGCTTGCAAATAAATGTATTAGATTTATATTATGGAAGAAGAGATAAATCAAATTGAAAAGAATGAGACTTGGGAACTTGTCCCAAGACCAAAAAAAATGTGATTGGCACCAAGTGGGACACCTACCTGGTAGTACAACCCGAGCAATACTATCCTCCATAAAGAGAATTCTTACATTAACGTGAAAGAAAGATTCCAATTCTTCCTTCCGCCTAGATCTATCTTTAAAGAGCTTGAGCTCGTCCATCGATAGAACCAACACCTTAGAAATGAAATCCTCAAAAACATGCAATGAAACCCCTCTAATGGAAACCACACCATTGTCCCAAGTGGTGGAAAATTTAATAGAGAGGGTTGAATCACTACCTTTAAGATTAAACAAATAGTTTGTGAGACTCCCTTTTTTCAAAATATCCCAGATAACTTTGTCTCTCTGCAAACCAATGCATGAAGAAGGATCCACTTGAACATGTTCGCTACCCATATTAGAACTCAAATTAACCACATTAAAAAAAAAAAGCAGAACCAAGGGGAAAATGAAATTATTGAACCCCGTTGTGGACCAAATACCCAAAATCCTCGCACACTTGAGAAAAATAATCATGGATATAAGTGCACTGAATCTTCCTCACAAGTGTGAAGAGAATTTTATCTTTCTTCATTAATTAACTTAACAAGCAGCATGGGTAAATCACCCACACTTTTCCATGAAGACTTTTTATGATTTTTAACCCTATATAGTTTACTAAAAATTCAGCACATTTATTTCCTTGGTGGTAGATGTGCTTAATACTAATACCATTAAACCTAAGCAATAAACTATAGATATCTTACATATTATTTTTAATGGTGTAACTTACCCCTATCTCATTCTTCACAGCTTATATAATATTAAGGAAATCCCCTTTTATATGTAAATTTTGAATATTAAGGGAATATGCCAAAGATATACCCTACACGATCGAAGAAGCTTCAACAACATTACTGGATTAAGAACCCAAGGGACCTACATTAGCAATTATCATTTATGACGAACTATTTTTGATAGTACCACCAGCTCCTACTAACCCCGTATTACCTTTTAAAGCTTTGTCGAAGTTGAGTTTAAACCAATTTAGACTAAATTTTTCCCATTTTATGGAGCTTCCTACAAAAACCTTTGAATTTTGCTAAAAACTTACATTTTTGACCAATCCAAAAGATTGAATAATGTAACTCTCATGAGATTGGATATCTCTTTTTTATTTAGATTTCACAACTGAGATATTTTTTCCAATATACCACACCACTCTACTCCTAATCCTTTTAGCAAAATTGTACTTGTTTTTGAGAATTCTGTTATTTCTCTCCAGCTAAATTCTCCACAAAACATGAGGAAGAGCTATCTTCCAAGCTTTGTCAAGAAAGGAGGAAGAGAAGGGATATTTCCATTGATTGAAAAAATCAACAAAATATTCTAGAAAATTCCATGCCATATTAAAAGATTTGAGAAACCGACCTAGAACATAATGAGTGAAGGATCATTCTTTGAAAAGATGAGAAACAAATTCATTATTCCTTTCACATAAAACAAACCCATTAGGGATAGTCATTCCATGTAACTGCAAATTATCAGTTGTGAGAACTTTTTTTTTACTAACTAGCCAAAGAAAAAAAATTATTTTAGGAATCAGAACCTTTTCCCACACTTCCTTCCAAGAAGGGTTCTGAGGAGGAAATTGAGAGGTCACCAAATAGCCAAATTTAATAGAATAATTACCATCATTAAAAATCCCAAACAATGTAATCAACCTTAGAACTAGAAGGAATATGAAATCCCCCCAATTCAATGTTAAAATCCTTAATAACATCATCACCCTCAACATTTCCATCCAAATTCTAAATTTTCTTCCAAGAGTAACCACAAAAATCTTTATTCCAATAATCCTTAAGATAGAGTCCTTATAAAAAGGAGCTAAGAGAGCAAGGCTGCTAACTTATCAAGTGGCATTTCTTACACCACCAATCGCCCCAAAACTTGATGTTAGATCTATCACCCACCTCCCACTTGGATCCTATTTTCGTAAGGGGTTTACATTTAAGGAGACCATTCCAAAATGCCAACTGAACCAGAAGAAGCTCTGAATTTAAGAAAATTTCATTATTTCTATGATTATTAAGATATTTTGATTTTACAATCCTATCCCAAAAACCTTTATCCTTCATTAATCTTCAACCAAATTTGACAAAAATATCTTGATTCATTCCTTTATATCCTTAAGATCCAGACCACCAACCTCTTTTGGTTGAGTAACATTTTCCCAAGCTACCAAAGGAATAATATATTTATTTTCAAAAACTGATGTGGATCCAATGATCAAGTCCTTTTAAGAGCCAAGGGTTAAATTTTTAATGGACATTCTCTATTATGAATTTGGCTTGGGAGATATGGAAGGAAGGAAATAAAAGAACCTTTAAAGGCAAAAAAGAACCCCCCAACAAAATTGGAACCCGCCGTGTGAATTCTATCCTGGCTAAATTCTCTAATCTGAACTTCCAAAAAAAGTCCTTCTTTCAGAATGAATCCAGGTTTTCTTTGAAGTGGGGTCTGGGACCCACTACCATTAGCCCCCTAGTCTTAACCCTCAACTTAAAGGTCAGGTGAAACCTAGAATGGACTATTTAAAATTAAACTTTGATGGGGTTTCCAAGGGAAACCCTGGTCGTGCAAGTTGTGGGGGGTTTTTTTGAGATTCTGAAGGTAGATTTATCCTTGGGTTCTATCACAATTTGGGAACTCAAAATAATAATGTCATTGAAGCTTTTGGGGTATTTTTGGGTCTATCTATAGCTCTGCAACATAATTTTGCCAATCTGGAATTGGAAGGGGACTCCCTAAACATAATTAATAGCATAAACGGGAAAGGCTCCATCTCTATCTCCAACCATAAATATTTTAAGAGTATTAAGAAAATGGGTTAATATTTTAATTTTATCACCTTCAAACATGTGTATAGGGAGGCTAATGTTGTGGCGGACTTCTTTGCTAATATGCGGTTTAATGGGCTTGAGTTGACACTTTTGAAGGAGGTGGAAATTCTTGATCCCAAGGTGTGGGCACACTTATTAAAAGACACCAATGCACACGTATAAGGTCCTTTCATGGGGTTTCAATCTCATCAAGATTACTGTCCATATGATGATTATGCATTTATCTCTCAATAATGAGAAGATCGGGAATGAGATTCACATGTATTCTTGGAGAGCTCTTATTGTCTCCTGTGTCTGTAGAAACTTCAGTTCTTGGTGTGTGAGTAATCTTTTGGTATTATAGATTTTGGGTTTGTTCATGAAGAGGTTTTTGTTGTTTAGCCAAATGGGGGGTGATCTTTTCAGAACAAAACCTGCTAATCTCGAAGGGGTCACACCTGAAGCTATGGCTTTGTTTGATAGCAAGGGATTTACCCCCTTTCTAAAAATATTCAAAGGGCATTATGAAAATATTAGCAAGGAGCTTGCTAGTGCCTGGAAAGTGACCAAAAAAGGAGCTATGGTTGAAATGAAGGGGACCAGGATGGAGATTACTATGGATTCGGTGGAAAAAGTGATGGGCATTCCAGCGGTGGGGAGGGAGGTCTAAAAACCAAAGAAGGAAGAATATGAAGAATTGAATCTTTTTCTCAAAGGTAATGAGAATCTCACCTCCCATTTTGTTGGTTACCTTAGATTGTCTTTACCTAATCCATATGATGAGGTGGATCTCTCTCATTCAATTATTTAACCCTTGAGGGCCATCACAAATGTATTTATGCCTACCACCTCCTTATGCTAAATCATTTTAGGCATGGTCAGGCTTTTAGTTTCCCTTACTTCCTGTATCGTTCCTTGTGTGCCTCTATTTTGCAGTTCAAAATGAGAAGAATTTCTATCCCTCTCCATCAAGGCTTTATCCTTTCCCTAGTCAAAGGGGTGGCACTGGACATTGATAAAACTGGCTCCCTTAAGTTGGCTCTGGAAGCTTATGTAGATGGCACTGGTTCAGACTCGGAGCAGAAGGAATTGAGCGATGATTCTGACTCTCTGTATGGGGACTCAGATGATGACCAGGATGAGGTGGAGGTGGTTGCGGCCCAGAATCTTAGGGACCTAAAATCAAAGCAGATCCATTGCTCCATGTTGAACACTAAGGGTGAGTCCAGCAAACAGGATGTCTCGACCCCTATTAAAGCTCAACTGGAACAGAACTTTGAGGCAATGGATCACATTGGTCTGATCAAAGGGGAAAACCACTTGGCAAGGATGTCAGTGGATATAGAGGAACTCAAGAGTGATATGTGGCTTACTAAGAGCTCGGTCCAAGTTTTATTCAATGACTGACATAAGATGAAAGAGCAGGTGGAGGAAGCGGTCAACATTAGGTAGGGCGGAGAGATTGAGGTTTTAAAGGCCAACTTTGGTGCCATAACCAAAAAGATGGATTAGGTTAAGTCAATTCTCCATAGTTATATGGAATGAAGCATTGTGACAGTGAAATCGACCCTGCAACACCTTCAGACTCTAGGGCAACTTGCCAATACCTATTTTACCATGGATAGTCAGGGAAGGAAGAGAAAGGCTACCCCGGATGGTTTTGACTTGGGATCCTTGGAAGTTAATATTGAAGCTTTGGAGAAATAATGGGCTAAGGTGGTGGAGGAGCTTGAAAAATCCTACAAATGATCTGGGATGGGTTTTTTTGTTTTTTCACTATCTTCGTTACTGGCTATTACTTTCATTAATGTTTTTATTTTATTTGTATTTTTTATTGCTATTAGTTTCAATTTATGGGCTCTAGAGATCTCTTATTACTGTGAACAGTTATATTATGGTTTTTTGATGTTATTGTAATGTTGTTTTCTACTCTCATGGAGAGTTTTCAATGTACAGGGTAGGGTCCCCTCAATCCTTTTTTACCTCTAATAAAAAAAATTTATTTTCATCACCAGATGTAGTCACAAAATCATGCATTATTTATTTATCCTAGTCTCATATTACTATTTAGAAGATTCTTGAGTGAAGAAAGTACTAATTAACCCACGTCCTTTGGCCATCTTGTTTATTTTATTTCATCATTTGTGATCTATTATACCCATATGCCCAGCCATTTTTTGTCATCCCACATTATTTTAGCCTTGATTGGGGTGCCCATATTAGTACTGGTGGACCCACCAAGGGAACCCGGTCCTTTTTGCACTTTCCCACCACTTTTTGGGCCTCTTTTAGCCATTTGACATCTTTATATTTCTTTTGGTTGGAATTTTCAGGGTTAATTATGAAATTAGATCAAGATAAACCTATAAATATAAAGTTATGAAACCATAATGAGGGACTAAGTACCACTTACTACTATAACTCCATCTAGAGTTGCATCCATTTATTGCATTGGAGATCACTTGCATTCACATAATTCCATCATCAAGCCATAAGGCTAGGGCATTTACATCACACTTTATAGGGGGGATTCTATTCTATTCTATGCACACATTCTGCTACATTTTCTACACATAGTTATTACTTGCTACTTCACAAAGTGTGACTGAAACAAGAGCAACCTAGGACATGTTCACACACACTTGCACATAGAACTACATCGGGTCTGAGATGTAGTGTAACACTTAGTTTGTAAGTCCACCATTGTGGCACCTAAGGTCAGTTCGACCCCTTCATATGCATTATTATTTTTTAGGGTTTGATGCTTTTTTTGGGGTCTTGTAAGTATTTCTTCCATCTTGAGTTATTGGTGACATGTGACACATGACAACAAAGTTGATGTGACATACGAGTATTTTGGATCACCCATTGGCCCTGTGAAGATCTGATTCAAATATTTTATGCACACAAGGGCACCCAAATTATAGACTAGAGCACTTGTAGGCACCCCAATCCTCTTGTAGGTGCTCCAGTCCAGCTAGATCCTCCAGCTCCATCCTTTGCGGCACTCCTGTATAGTTGTTCCTAATTTTGACTTGTCCAGTTAGCTGTGTGACACTTCTTGACAGACATCTATTATCAGTTGAGTTCTTTCCTTTTCCTTCTTACACACTAGGGTTAACATTTCCTTTTGCATAATTGTTTAGTTTATTTGCATACTATTTCACTAGAATTATTTACTTCGTTATAGGTTTTCATAGCTTAGATTAACTATTCACATACTACATAGATTAGTTAATTTTAGTTAATCATTTTGGTGAACGTGACTCGTTCATTCACGCTTCCACCTTATTCATTCTTAGGGTTGAGTCATCATGAATATCTCAATCAATTATTACTTTCTTGCCAATCCTGATTTATTACTTAGAGTACAACATTTTCTTGCTACTACCCGTATTCGTGCCGACATGCATCCTAATTCAGTTTATCAAGCATTTTCTTATGCATTTTATCCACATATAGTTTTCAAGTCTAACCTTCCCACTGATGTTCACACCTTTTATAGTGACCCGCCTTTGCATATCATATCTTGCATTCATAATGTCACTGTTAAAAAAACTCTCATTGATAATGGATTTGAGCTTACCCTGAGTCCTATGTCATTCTTTGAAGTTTTAGTTCTCTCCGCTCATGACGTTAGCCCATCTAGTATTTCCTTGCATGCTTATAATGATTTTTTCCATCCATGTCTTGGTCATATTACATTACCCATTACTATTGGTACAAAGATTAACCACATCATATTCTTTGTTGTTGACTTCCCAGTATCCTTCAACTATCTCCTTGGTAGGCCATGGCTTCATGCCATGCAAGTGATCACCTCCACTATACATCATTGTATCAATTTTTTATATGAAAACATGGAGTATACCATATTTCATGACTGTGATCCCTTACAGTATTACGACATGGCCCCTAATACTAGTCTTCCTATTCCACACATATATATTACAAACGAACCACAACCTATCAAATAACCACCTCACCTACCACCACTTTATGGTACCAATTGTGTGATAGATGTAGTTTATCCTATGCCACTTGTTACTACTACTACTACTACTACTACTACTATGATTCCTTATCAGGGGCATGTCCAACCTATGTATGTTGCTCTATCACATCCATCTTCTCATGCACCACCTACCTTAGCACACCCACCATTCACTTGCACACTTTTCATGAATGAATCATATTGGTAACATATTCCAGTTGATCCTAATTTCCAGAAACCATATATACACATGTTGGTCTAACTCGATTAGGTTTATCTCACAATGAAATTCATCCTCCACCATACAATCCTCATTTATATCATGACATGGTTCATGTCACGACTTCCTATGGTCTTCATGTATTTCACCTTGATTTTTCCCTTGTATGCACTCCTACTTCTTCCCCACTCATATTAGGGCACTCATGACTTGATTATATTGGGGGCACTTTAGACCTTGACCATATAAATATATATTTCCCCATGTCTTTTGGATGCATTTTCATCTACAATATCTCTTTCATAAGTTATACATAAAATCTTACTCGTTGGTATGCACACGATTGTTCAATTCCTCCATTCATCGATGAGGAATATGCTATGGGTATATACAACTTACACCTTAATGGATCATTACGCGATCAACCAAACACTATAGCTTATTAGGTCACTGATGTTTATCCATATGAATTTGACCCAGAGGATGACGATCTCCTTGATGACTTTACATGACCTCTTTTTGTGCACCCTTATGGGGCATAGTAGCTCACACATCTACCCCCATCATCAAATTAGCATCATATAAATATCCTTCATTATTGTATTATCATTCTTACATAGTACTACATCCTATTCTTAACATTTATGCATACACCATTCAATCATATCTCATCTTTGCATTTTTTACTTTCACAACTTACCACTACTCCTTCATACTTTAGCATCGACACTACCCAATGGAACACTCTTGTGCTTCGGTTCACACTTGAATGCTTATGGATTAATACTACATTGAACCCCAAACACTATACTAGAGGCATTACACATTGCACTTCATCACACATCACACATTATGCATCTTGCATTTCGTTCACAACATTTTGTCATTTGCACCTCATACATCATGATAGTCATCATTAGGCATACATAATTTTCTATGCGTATTACATCCTACACTACTTATCCTCCACACTACATTATTCATTTGTCTACATACCATCCATATTACACCGCGTATTTTTACACATATTCTACATATTCTTCTAGCCTTCATCATATAGGATTCTAGCCTTACATTACTATTATACATACCATACATGTCGTCATATACATTACACCTTACACATTTTACACATCTAACATTGCACTCTATATACTATATGCTCTTAGGCACCCTACACCTATTACACTAAACATTGCATTATTATACATCACACATAGTCACACGTTTTATTCACCTTACATGTTTACACATTCTATCCATCTTACATTGGCACATGTACATATTCCACTCATCATATGGTTGGATTTTATCCTTACATATACTACATTATCTTCTATGCGTTGTACTCATTACCTCATGATGCACTTTAGTTCCTTGCTCGATAATCAACTACTGAGGGTTTACAAATCAAATGGATCTTACACATTTACTACTCGACCTTTCACCATGCGACATTACTAGGCTAGTGACATACACTTTAGGATAATTCGTCACCTATTTTTATAATTTTTTAGTGGTATACACCTTAGGATACATCACTACTCCCATCTATTCATCTTATAGTAACATACACTTTAGGCTAAATCGTCACATATTCTATCATTTTCTAGTGGTCTACACCTTAGGTTTCACCACCACTCCCTCCTTACATTTTTTAGTGATATACGCTTAACATTAAATCATCACTCATCTATTCATCTTATAGTGATATACGCTTAGGATAAATCATCACTCTTACATTCATTTGGTCATGATATACACTTTGGCTATAAGGCTCACACACAAATTTTCTATATGTCGCATATCACTAACCTACACATATACATTCTTTACAATGCGTTAGACACAACTCATACTACTCGATCATTTCCTGACGACTCACTCTCATTTAAAGTTCATTCTTGTTTGCTGAGGGGGAAAATAAAATGAACCTCACTGCATACACTTTCATTCACTTGGGGGGCACGTGGCTTTTATCAATCCATTTTGTATTCCATTCTACCCATCAACAACATACTATGTATATGGTTACTTTTATTATTGATAACTTTTTCTTGTTCACAGTTACTTTATTACACATGCACTAGTCAACTTACTTGTATGTCATTTATCTATATCATACACACATACACGTTCACACTTTTGTCTAGTTTTGATCATAGATATAGGTCTCTTACATGCAACATAGATGCTCACCTTCTAACTTCCTACACTAGTCGCTAGGGGCATCCACATTCATTTCTCATGGGTGCTATTGTTTCATTTTGTACTTAGCATTTTACATTACTCAATTATAAACACTTTTGACATACTAGTTATATTTCTAACTTGCTAACGGGTGCTTCATGTGCAACATTTGTTATGCAGGGATATTTGTTTTCATATTTTGTTGTTGCATTGTCTGTTATTGTTTTCTATTGTTTGCGGGCCTTGCCCTATGTTTGGTGTGCACACTTGTTTGTTATTTATGACCATGATGGCCTTGGTTTTTAGCAAGTACTTTTCGGGTTTACATCATACATGCGGTTGCTCCTCTTTTAGGGCCACATTCTCCTATCAGTGACGTCTCATGCAACCCCAAAGAGGGGGCATCTTTTGGGGGTTTTACATACTAACACAAAGCATTTACACCAGTTCAGTTGAGTGCAATTTCTTCCCTTGGCATTGTGGGTTACATTCAATGAGTGGGTTCAGACCAGTCTACGAACCCCATACACAACAAATTTTATAAGACATGGTGTCCTTATCATCCTGGGAAGAAGTTACAGGTTTGGAGGTTACAATGGGTGTGCCTCCATACACTAATTCAGCCAATTGCATTAGATCCACCCCAAAATTAGGATGATACATAGATCTCTACACACATTTAGGGAAGTAGTTAGATCTTGGAGGACACAAAACATTTCCACCCTACACTTCTTTGGCCTATGGCATGAGATCTCCCAAAAAACTCGTAGTATAGGATATCCTTATATACTCTCTTTCTCAAAATGGATCAGGTGCACATTTTCCATTTACACTTTTTCATTATCATATTTGACATTTACACATGCATCTTTTACATTGCATTTTTGCACACACATACATAAATATTTTACTATTTGATCATTTTCTCCTTGCAGGTCTGGCCGTATGAGAGACACACAATCAAATGGGGGAAACAACAACAAAAACAACGTAAAAAAAAACACCTCAGACAGTACACACTATACTAAACATGCAAGTACACTACACATTGCAACAGCTACACACATGTTCCGCCCTAGGTCCACTCTCATCACTTTTTCTTTGCACATTTTTCATCTTTAGTTTCTACGCTCCTCCATCTTTTTTTCATTCCACAATTTATATAGTTCTTCGGCACATTTCTCCTACACTTCTTCATGGACATAAGGTATGCATCTCTGTCTACTTTATGTTACTGATCTTTCCACTCACCAACAAAAAGTGGGAGAAAAATTTGGTCAAAAAATCATGTAATTTAGACATTTATTTATCTCGGTCTCATACTACTATTTATAAGGTTCTTGAGTGAATAAAGTACTAATTAACCCCCATCCTTTGGCCATCTTATTTATTTTATTTCATCATTTGCGATCTATTACACCTATATGCCTAGCCATTTTCTGTCATCCCGCATTATTTTAGCCTCGACTAGGGCAACTAGATTAGTAATGGTATCCCGTGGGTGCCATGGTCCCACCAAGGGCACACTGGTCCTTTTTTCACTTTCCCACCACTTTTTGGGCCTCTTCTAGCCATTTGACATCTTTATATTTCTTGTGGTTGGCCTTTTTGGGGTTAATTACAAAATTAGATCAAGAAAACTTGTTAGAAATGAAAAAGGACTAAGGGGGGGGGGGGTTGAATCATTATTGCAATAAATTTTTTCACTTTTCTATTTAAAATAACAAGTATACACTTTCATAAATCACATGCATTAATGCTGGATCACAATTAGATACAGTTCATCAAGAAATGAATACATATCAAGAACCCAAGATGTACTTGGAAACCTTCTTTATTGGAATTCAAATTTAATTACAACTCTTCAAAAAAAATTAAAAATCTTCAAATTATATTACAGCCAACAAATACTTCACCATTTTTTCTTCATTCACATCCTCCTCATGAAACTCTAACCAACTACTAACCTAGAAGATACTTTTAGGGGTTTTGCTTTGTAGCAAAGGTTTTCTTCAAAAGAAGAGAAATGGGTTTTTATTAAAATTCAACATACCTAAATGTGGAACAATCTTTTAAAGAACAAAAAATTCACGCATATGACTTTTACACTTCATTTTCCACTTGACTCTTTAGCTTCCTAGCTTTGAATTCGAATTGGAATTTGAATGAAATCAATTTTTGTCTTCTTCTCCGAATGATATCATCTTTTGTTTTTTAGCTCTAAAACTTGTCTGAAAGGATTAAAAATTTGTATTAAAATGTTACATGGTCCCAAAAAGTCAAATAATTCTATTTTATTCTTATAAACTTGCAACATTATTCAAGACATTCATTTGGGCTCATAGGTGTGCATAAATCAACTTCTACAAATATAGTCCTAAAAAACCATCTAACTAGAACACTTCCACTCAGCTTCATGATCCAAGTAATATATAAAAATTCATATTAGGATGTCTAATTTCATTAAAATTTACTAGAAAAATCCAACTCAAGGCTTAACACATCAAGAAACACCACTTTTCAAGACTTGCTTGACTGGTTTCAAAATATCTGAATTTTATCTTCAAGGGGCTGATACATACCTCAAATATATTCATCATGAGGAAAGTAACCTATCAATAGAAATAAAATACAGTCTACTATATCATCCAATTATCATAATGCTCCAATTCTGCATAAGGCTTCCAAAAATTTGAATCTTTGTAGCTGGTTTGGCTGATATTGAAGACACAAAAACTAGTCTTCCATACAATGTGGTCAAACACCTCCAAAGAAATTTTTAGATATCCATAAAACCTATAAAAATTAAAATTGGATGTATAAAACATGTTCAATAATTCATACCCATAGGTAAAATGTTGAAAGTGTCACCTTCATACCCATTCAGACATGCTTCTCAAATAGGCCTAAAAGAACAGTTTTGGCGCAATCACCTTCAAGCAAGAAATGAATTTTCCAAACCAAACCATGAATTTTAAAAACTCATATGAAACATGAAAAGAGTGATAAAAGAAAGAAAAATCATAAATTTAATGCAATTCAACATGGTTACCTTCATTCTTCGCCATGAGCTTCTCAAAACAAGCTCCTTTTGCAGGTAAGCTCAAATATGAAACTATTACTCCAATTTTTAAAAAAATAGTAGCACAAGTGACTTCATGAAGTTTAATTAAGAATTAAAAAATCATCAACATCAAATTTGAGTAGGGGTTTCTTTGAAATTTTCTCTTGTACACTAAAATCTTCACAAAATACCTATTTTTCAGTGGGCCCCACCATGCATCATGAACTCAATATTACATGGAAATGTGCCACAAGGAGTCATATTCATGTTAAAATATTCTTCCAAGAAAAATATTTTAGTTAGGAAACCTATCGAACTCAATTTTCCAAAACTAGTCCAAACTGGGGTTTGAAGGGCTACAAACATGCACACAAAAATGGATATAAATTTTAAAATAATCAACCAATCACCAAAAAAAATTGCACCATAATTTTATTCCAATTTAATGTTTTTTTTGTCTCTTACTAATTATCTAAAGGAGGCTCCAAAATTTCTCTTGGCTGCTAAGAAGTTTGGTGCTTAATTTGCATACTTTGAAAAACCTAGTTTTGGAAATACTTGCATAAATTTCAAAATATCCATCCCCAGTTTCTGAAATTTTTATCACACCTTAAGGAGAAATCCTTACAAAACATTGAAGTGATATTTTACTCTGGTTCATCCTAAATATTTTCATCCCATCTCATCTAGGTGCCCTTTGGTTTCTGATTCCCAGAAGTTGTACTATGCTAGCTTGTAAAATTGCCTAAAACACTTCAATAACTACATATGAGGAATTTTACACACCATATATCATCATTCCATAATCACACCATTTTTGGTTTGCATCATCACACATTGGGTCAACATTTCACACCTTGCTTACTTGTGGATTAGCTTAAGAAAGCTCCATACTGACCTGTTTAAGACTCATGAACCTGGTTTGTATTTTATATCTCTTTATAAACCTTCTATTCCACCTCATATTTATCCAATCTTGCTTTCACTGATTTGGTTTGAGTGAATTATCATGTTTGTTTGATTTACACCATGTATTTGCACTAGGCCAAGGCCTAGAATGACTTGAATGGACAATGTGGACATGTTACAGAATCATTGACACATATCACTCACCTCATGGAACTATTTTTAACTTCATACCACCTTTGAGAGACTCAAACCACACATATGCACCTTTGGAAACCGCTAGATCACGTAACCAACATACCTAGATCACCTAGACCATTTTTACATAAATGAACTTGACATCAATGAAAACACAAGTGACAAAAACTCCCAAATAAATCCCCCTTTGTCATTGATGGAAACTATCCTAGAAACATTGATAGTAACCATGACCTTATTTTCATGTTTCTTCACACTTCTCCCCCTGTGACATCTATGAAAAAATGATACTATGATGAGATTGTGTGCACCCAAAATTGCATATGTTACATTGTTAGAAAAATAGTTACAAAAGGGTCCCCAATGATGATTCATGTCATTTCAAAAGGTGTTTGAGTTCCTAAGCTCATTTGCAGTGTATATTTGTAGCCTAGATGTTTGTACTTAGCTTTTCTACGCTTTCTTCCAGCTTCTGACTCATTTCTGTGCATGTTTTGGCCTTTAGTGTTAGAACCACTGCCCTACCTTGGTGGCGGTCTTATGATCACTGCTTTGTACAGGGTGACGGTCCTGCATAATTTTTCCAGAACTCTTTATGTGTGATTTTAACATGTGTGATTTCACTTAACTTCTAGGGTGCGTTTGTGAACCGAATTGCCTAGAAATAGTCTTGTTTACATGTTATTCCTTCCCTCTTCTATTTTTAAATATATTTAATTAGTTTGAACTGCCTCTTCACCCAATGATTTGGCACTCCCAGGCTTCCTTGTGCATGAAGGCACATCCTAGCCAATTCCTATATATTCAATGCTTGTATTCAAGTAAATGGCCTAAGAATTTTTATGTATCTTGCATAGTATTGCTACCACAATCCTGCTAGAAATTGCATAGCCAAGCTCAGATCTCTTGTGCCATCTCTCTTCTATTTTCATTGCAACCAGAATGCCTTCAAGCTGCCATTTCTCAAGTGCTTTATCTTGTTGTTGCCTCTGCATTCCCAAATTACTTGGACTCACGTGGACACATAGAGAATGAAAGGATAAACTAAGGGAAAAATTACTACACAACTAGATTTACCTCGATTATGTGAATTCCAGGTTGGTGTTGTTGTTTGATTTCCTTCATTCATGCAATTTATCATTGTTATATCATATCAAATAGAGTAGAAATCAATTTCCTTTCAATTACAAGTAATTAGTTAATTTCCAAGAGGGTTTAAATATTTCATAGCAGCCTCGGGTGATGGATCTTCTTCTTCATATCCCCGTGGATTTGAAGGAGAGAATATGTATAGGAGGTTATATACATATCATATATTAATTAGAAAAGTTCTTGTTTTATGTTAGAATTAATTAGAATACACTCATCACAAGTGAATAACCACACCAGGTTATTTTTCTTGTTTAGTTTTAGTGTATAAATATATTTGATTATTTATAATAAAATTAAATTATTGTTTCGTGATTGTAATATTTCAGTTTTTTGAATTGTTTAGATTAGTTTCCTTTTCAATATTAGATTAGATCATTAATTTCATCTTTGTTTAAATGGACGCTTTAAACTGGTTTAACACTTAGATCTAGTTAGGCAAACAAGCCACAGGGAATTTATGCTACCTGCTCATAGCCTCTAAATCTCCCCTTTTTTAGATTCTGCTACTGGGAAATCACACTACCAGATATTAGTCACTGATTATCTCATAGCCATCTGTCCACACATTCCACACCGGCTGTCTCGGCATGACCTCGGGAGGTCAAGTGTGAAAGAAGGTCGCGTGTTGATTTTATTTCATACAAATTAGTGAACCTGGCATGAACCAAACAATTCCTTCTTGTTTACTTTTCTTTCATTTCTATTACCTCATCTTTCCATTTCTTCCCCTATTTTAGTAGGTAATTTATACTTTCTAAAATATGTTTGGAAGAGAGATTAGTGGGCCATTTGGCTCTGATAGATATTACACCAACATGCAACCACAACAGTCCCCTTCCCTTTCCAGATGGGCAGAAAACTACACAAGCAATGTGTAAACCTCCCCTAGTTACTGTCATCACCAATCCGGCACTATGATAATTCTTCACCGGGAACTCCTCGTGCTATGATTATTTACTAATGCACAGCCTTTATTTTGGTGGATGTAATCTGGAAACAAAACAACAACATAACACAAGAATACCATCGACTATGATAAGACGGAATGATGAAAAATCTGAAATATCAAAGTAAATTATAATATTAACATAAAATTGTTACAATCTCACCCATGAGGTACTTCAAGTGTTATTGACTTCACTTGCCTTTCACCAAGACTATGGGAGAAACTTTACAATTACACCTCTTAATGGCTTCTTCAACACACCTTTAAACTGATGCTTCCTTTACACACTTCCTACAATATTTCTCACTACTTCCTTCTATGCTAAATGAGGGGGGTGGCCTCTCTATTTATAGAACTTCTAGGCTTATCCATCTTATCTCTAAGATAGGATAAAAAATCCACTCTGACGAATCATATTCAATACCTTAACTCTTATCTGTACATGTAAGCTTATCTTTTAAGATAAGATAAACCTTATCATTTTACATGGGTTCCACATTTTTAGACTTTTTACAAATAAAATACACAAAATATTTATGACCTCACTCCTTGTCCTTATTACCAATATAATATTTCTAATTCCTAATCATGTAGACCCTACTTCTCTAATTACCCAAACTTTGACATTTTAACATTACCAGACCACTTACGACAAATATTTACTTTTTACAACATTCTTATTGTACTTTGAATGTTACCGTACTCCACATTATTGGTGGCACCGTACTAACGGCACTGTTATCTTCTATCAGACGCTACTACTAATTATACTTAACAACATCCTATTCCTAATACATACATTAATGAAATAGAAATTACGGAGGAAAATTTTAGTGTCGACATCTTCCCCCTTCCTAGCTTCTACTCCGTCCTTGGAGTAGACTATTCTGGTGTTTGGAAAATCTTCAACTTGTCGTGGTTGACCCATTTTGTAATGGGAGTGCCATCCAATTCCTCCAGTCGGTACGTACCATTTTCATGCACAGCTGCTATTTTGTAGGGCATCATCCATTTTAGAAGAAATTTTCTCTGTCTTCTTTTTTTGTATCTGGAATCATATACTAGAACCAAGTCATTCACATGAAATGGAGACCAACGGATCTTTTGATCAAAGTATTCCTTCTGCTTCATTTTCTTCTTATGGCTTGTATCCTTTGCTATTTCCCTCATTTCCTCTAGCAAATGAAGATGTACCAGCCTTTCTTTTACTGAATCACTTTCATCCATCCTTTCATTTTTCATAACTCTCACAATGGGAATATCAAACTCAATAGGAAGAACTGGATCAATGCCATAGGCTAACTGAAATGGAGAGTATCCTGTTGCTGACTTTGATGTTGCCCTATATGCCCACAATGCTGCATGAATCCTTTTATCCCATTTATGTACCTGCAAGGTTGTATATTTTTCTAGAATTTGACACAACACAAAATTTGTTCGTTCCACCTGTCCATTTGTGCTTGGCTTGTATGTTGTTGCCTTCCTGTGCTTAATAGAAAACTTATTGACTAGGGCTTCTACCACCTCATTAATGAAGTGGCTTCCTTGATCTGTTACAATTTCTAATGGACAACCAAATCTGGTGACAATGCGTTCATATATGAACCTTGCCACTTCATCCATGGAAGTTGTTTTCAATGGCCTAGCTTCAACCCACTTGGTTAAATAATCTGTGGCAACTACAATATACTTATTTTGGCGTGAGGTAGTTGGAAGTGGACCTACAATGTCTATTCCCCACTTTTCAAAGTGACCAAGTGGAAGAATAGGGCATAATGGAGCTGATGAAGTCTTACGGTTACCATGTGTTTGACAAATATCACATGTCTTACAATAATTATAACAATCTTTAAAAAGAGTGGGCCAGTGATAACCTGCATCCAAGATCCTTCTTGCTGTAAGTTGTCCAGAGAAGTGCCCTCCACATGTACCGTTGTGGAATTCTTCTAGCAATTCCTTCCCTTGATCATTTCCAACTTCCCTCTTGTACTGTCCATCAGGTCCTATTCGAAATAATACTCCATGCAGAATATAATATGGATGACTGGCTTGAGTAATCTTTCTCTTAGTCTTTGCATTGGCACCATCAGGAAACTTGAATTCATTCAGATAATTCCAAATATCTATGTATTCACTAGGGATTGTGTCAAGGGATAACAATGCTACATTGGGGAAATCATCATCATCACAAGATGATCCTAAACCATCATAGGCTCGAGAGAGTGCATCTGCATTGACATGCTTCTTTCCTGGCCTATCTATAATATCAAATTCAAATTCTTGTAGAAAAATTATCCATATTGTTATCCTCCCTGATGGGTTAGGCTTATTTACAATATATTTTAGAGTCTGATGATCTATTACAACTAGAAATTTTTACCCTAGCAAGTAATTTCTAAACTTCTTTACAGCAAAAATGATAGACAGAGCCTCTTTTTCAGTTACAGTATAATTTACCTTAGCACTACTCATTTGTCTGCTCCCAAAGTAAATTGGATGTTCATTCCCATTTTCATCCTTTTGGCTCAAAGTACTTCCTAGTGCTGCATCTGAGGCATCAGTGTACACAATGAATGGCTTGCTCCAATCTGGATACTTCAAAACAGGTGAAGACACCAGGGATTCCTTTAGTTGTCCAAAATCTTTATGCACCTTATTTCCTGGTTCATAAGTAACATCCTTCTTCAAGAACTGGGTTAGTGGCTGTGCAATCTTTGAGAAATTCTTGATGAACCTTCTATAGTAACCCACATGGCCTAAAAATGATCTCAACTTACTTCTATTCATAGGAAATGGTAAATCTTTGATTTTTGAAACTTTATCAGGATCAGTACCAATACCATCTCTGGATACAAAATGCCTTAACAAAACACCTTTAGAACATCCAAAGACACACTTTGTAGGGTTTAGTGAGGCTTGTGCTTCATCTAACCTTTGAAATGTTGTCTCCATCTGGTGCAGGTGGTCCAACTTGCTCCCATAGATGTAAAAATCATCTAGAAATACTCTGATGAAGGTCCCAATGTAGGGTTTGAACACCCTATTCATCAAACACTGGAATGTTTCCAGAGCATTACACAACCCAAAAGGCATAACTCTATAAGCAAACGTTCCCCAAGGAGTGGTGAACGTGGTCTTCAACTGATCTTTCTCTGCTATACGAACTTGGTTGTAGCCGCTATATCCATCAGCAAAACTATAGCACTCCTGGCCAGCTACTTCGTCCAGGATCTGATCTAAAAATGGAAGAGGGTAATGATCCTTCTTTGTTGCCTTATTAAGCTTCCTGTAATCAACAAAAATGTGTAGCTTCCCATTATTTTTTATTAAGATCACAATGGGAGAAACCCATTCTGAATTCTCCATAGCAAATATGAATCCTGCATCAAGCAACTTATCTATTTCTTCTTTTACAGTCTTGGAAAAATTAGGATTCATTCTATATGGCATTTGCTTTATGGGCTTAGCACCATCTACCAGCTCAATAGAATGTTCTACCCAACTTACTTGATGGAGTTCCTTGTAATCAAAAGTGAATATGTGTATGTACCTTTGAAAGAGCTGGAGGTAGGATTCCTTCTCACTCTCCATCACAGCATCACCAATCTTTATTTGTTGGAGACGATCATCAACTTCTTCTTCAGATAATTTTATGGGGTCATGAGTTGGTGTGACTGGTAGGATATCCATGACTGAAACATCCACCTCACTTTTTTCATCTTCAGTGTCCACTTCACTGGTACTAGAGTAATCAGAGGATGTCCAATCATCAGTTTCATCACTTGAATCCATAGGTTCTGCTTTATAATGTCGAGGGATCACGTTTATCTTCACCCTCTCTCTACCACGTCCAAGTTTCATGAAACCTTCATTCCAGTAGTTTCTTGCATGAACTCTCCTTAGCCATGGTCTTCCCAGCAGCATTGGGTACGCAACAGTACCATTTTTCATCACTTGAAAGTCTACCACACATACAACACCCATAACAGATATTGCCACATTTGAAACTACACCTTCGGGTTTAGTTTTTCCCTTATTTAATGACCTTAACATAAGTGTTGAAGGGCGATCAATTTTTAACCCCAACATATTCATTACATACTCAGTCATTACATTAACTGTAGCACCTCCATCAACTAAGACATCATGAATTGAAATACCATTACATAATACCTCAGCTTGTGGAGCATAGAGATCCGCCTCTACCTCCAAAACAGGGACCTCAACCTCCTTCCTTCGTCGAGCATTGAGTCCACTTCGCAACTCCCGCCTCTTCTCAGAAGACATAGCCAAGAGTTGACCATATGTAATATTTGCAGGCCTTTTGGACAGATCTTCCAAGATGGAGTATGGTCCTTGCCCCTGTGAAATCAGAAAATCCTGCACACCCAACTTTCTTCTCCTATGTTTCTTACTAGTTTCTCCTTTCATCTTCTTAGGATCATTTCCATCTTGATTATCTTTTTCTTTCTTTCTTTTTGTTACAAACACATCTACTTCATTATTTCTGCTCTTATCTACTACATCAAAAGAATTCACAGGTGCTTTTCCTTTATCATTATCTCCTTTACCAGATGTAGAAGCTCTATCTGGACAATTATACTTATAATGACCCTTTTTATAACAACCATAACAAACAACTTCAGAAATATTTCTTTTTGGACCTCTATCTCCTCCCTGAGAACTGAATTCTTTTCCTTGAAGAAGATTAATAGTTAACTGACCCATCTTTTTGAGCAGATCTTCATACTCAGTAGATGTACTAGGAAAAATATTTGTGCTCACTGGGAGTGGTTGTGGATTCTGGACCAAAGGTGTTGGTGTAGGCTCTACTTTAGCAACAATTTCTTTAGGCTCCTCTTCCATGCTTTCTTCTTGCCTTCTTGTAATCTCCTTTGCTTGTTCAATGGTAGCTGGGCGGTCATACTTCACTCGTTGTCTGATCTCTAGCTTCATCCCAAGAATGAATTTCTTACATAGGAGATTATCCATGCCATTCATCAACCCATTCGCTAATCCTTCCTTCCGGATCTAGGCATCGAGCTTCCTCCTTAGCTCTAGAACACGAGCATGATAATCCCTTATCTTCTCCTTCTCTCCTTGGGATAGCTTTGTGATCTCGATCATGAGATCTGCATATTTCTGTTGTTCACCAAATTCTTCAAGAAAACTTTCAGTTAATAAATCCCATGATTTTTTCACATTATCACCTAGTGTTTCAAACCACCTAAGTGCTGAACCATCCAAAAAGGTAGGAAAAAATTCAGTCCATTGTTCCCTTCTTATAAGGCCATTACAAATACAAGATCGTTTAAACTCTTGAATGAAAGAAGAAGCATCTTCATTAGATTGAGATGAAAAAATAGGAATCTTTCCCATTTTCAAAAATAACCACCATGAAATACCAACCCACAAGTACAATCAACAAGACTTATATGCACAAATAATTGGAATCACTATACTAGAAAGTGACTTTACACCTTTCTATGGTAAAATAGAAATGACCACGGTAACTATGGTAAAACTTGACTTACTGCGGTAAAAATGACTTTACTGTGGTAAACACTATTCACAGTAAAAAGTGAAGTTACTGCGGTAAATACTATTCACGGTAAAAAGTGACTTTACTGCAGTAAATACTATTCCCAGTAAAAATGACTTTACCATGGTAACTACTATTCATGGCAAAAATGACTTTACCATGGTAACTACTATGCACAGTAAAAACAAGGTTATCCTCCAATTGATTTTTGACTAAGTTGGAATATCTCTCCAGAAAATCCACCAACCTTATCATTTTACATGGGTTACACATTTTTAGACTTTTTACAAATAAAATAGACAAAATATTTATGACCTCACTCCTTGTCCTTATTACCAATATAATATTTCTAATTCCTAATCATGTAGACCCTACTTTTCTAATTACCCAAACTTTGACATTTTAACATTACCGGACCACTTACGACAAATATTTACTTTTTACAACATTCCTATTGTACTTTGACTGTTACCGTACTCCACATTATTGGCGGCACTGTACTGACAGCGTCGTTATCTTCTATTAGACACTACTACTAATTATACTTAACAACATCCTATTCCTAATACATACATTAATGAAATAGAAATTACGGAGGAAAATTTTAGTGTCGACATTACACTTCAAAACCCATTAGCTATGTAAGGATGGAGGAGGTTGATCAACCGTTAAACATGTAATATGGTCAACCCAATGTAAACCACGTTGTTATCACAAATGGAAGAGGTTCTTACCATATATTCTTGTCAAGACCTCATATTTCTATGCAAGCAACTGAAGATGACATATTTACATGAATAGCTAATCCTCTTCATCAAATAGATGAGTCTTTAGATAGAATGAAGGATACAACCTCTGAGATGTCAAATGCCTACCCTAAGATTCTTGCTTCTGAGGAAGACAAGAATTATAACACTGAACAATTCATAACATGGTACTATGAGCCTACTCATTCAAACCCTACGCCACAGGAACCCCAATAAGGGAATCAATCCTCTCTAAAAAATCTCATCTCCACTTTAGTAGGGAGGATTATATAACTAGAGGGTGCTCAAATATCACAACCAACTTATGCAATAAGGAAAAACATGGGATATCCATTAGATAACAAGGGCTACATCCCTACCAATGAAAAACCAATGCAACATCCTATACAACAAGGTTACCCAGATTAGAAAAATCCAGTTGATCTTCTCACAGGGTCTAATACACTAGGGATGGGTCCTCATCCTTCTCAAGCTTATCCTAAGCAAGGGATGACTGGAAGTGCATTCTCAAATGCCGCTCCATTAGGCAATGCAAAGTTTCATGGTTTCACACCCTCTGGTCCATATCCTGGTATTATACCACCTTACTTGCATATGTATTTGTTGGAGGAATGATGAATATCTGGAGGGAATCCATGAGCATAAAAATGTTGCACTCAATTGAAAAATGATGTACCTTCAAGATTGAAGAAAGAAATCACCCATGAGAGAAATGTGCATGCATTAAGGGAAAAATGGCTCAAATCCCATACTCTATTTCATTCCATTGTATTGCTCAAGATGAAAGGGTTTACATATATTAGTGGGGTGTGTAACTCCCCCAAAAATGTAATCATCAAGAGGTGGGAGTTACATTCCCAGAATAGCCAGTCAAATGTAACTTCTATGATGCTCTATGACACGTGTAAGGCCATAATGAAACCCATAGGACACCTAAGCATGGTGAATCACCTATGTGGAGGAATCCCATGTACTTAAAATATATGCATGGTAAATATCCTACACCAACACCCCCCTGAAGCATAGCTTAGGTAGACAAAGATGAAAACAAGGAGAAGTGGGTCCCGACAACAAGCCTGATGAGGTACCCACGTACAAGAAACTCTCAAAAAGTGGAGTAAAAGGAGAAAACCAAATGGGAAAAAATCCCCCCCAAAAGAGAGACAAGTCCACTCTCTAATCTAAGAAAGATGCCAAGGATGAGTCTCGGCGATAGACAAGCCTGTAAAGGTACCCATGTACAAAGAGGCAATCTCTTGGAAAGAAGAAGAGAGAAAAAGAGGGAGATGAGAGGAATGCAGAAGATGTCATGGATGGATCTGAACTCTGTAGCTCTGGGAGATCTCTTAGAATAATGTCGATCACGAGATCCTCTGCCTCTGGACTGAAGAAGAGCCACCTACACTGAACTGTGTGCTTGCCCTTAGGAAGGACAGAAATGACATGCTAGAAGTCTACCCACTCTGCGAAGGAAATCAAAGGAAGCAACACGAAGAACTCTGAGTATGGTCCATGAAAGTGTGACATAGGTCTAGCAAATGAGCGCCAAGGAATAGAAGATAATGTCATGAGTGCAGAACTATCAGAGTAGGAAGAGTGAACACCTATAGAAAGAATGTCCAACTAATGTGAAGGCAACAAAATATCCCCCACAATAGAAAATGGATCCATAAGCAAGGGTGGATCAATGAAGGTCTCTGGAAAAGTGGAGGTGGTAAGAGTCCCAGAAGGGGCACTGCTAATAACGGAGATGATGAACTCATCTGAAATACCTATATTAGGATGAGGAACCTGTAGTACATCACAAGTATACTCTGTGAAAAGTCGACTACGGTCAGGTAGATACTTGTCCCAATGAGGGGGTTGAACAAATAGAAAAGCGATGTCAGATAGGTATGAGTCATCCAATGAAGGTAGAGGAGTGAAAGGGGCCTAAAAAACTGAAGGTGGAAAAGAGGCGGGTGTGATGACTGTATGAGACTATATAGGGGTCTGCTCAATATCTGATGAGATGTGGGATGTGTCAACACTCTCTAGAATAGTGAGAGGAGGGGAATAGTCCTCTGTAGTACTCTTGACATTAGAACTGGGTGCACAATCCTTGTCATCAGAAGTAGAACCAAGCGAGTTTATGTCATTGGAACTGTCATCACACACAGAAATAGAGGAGACAACTGAATCTAAAGAAAAGACAATGTCGAAAAGTTGTGAAGGGTCTCCATAGAGGGACTAAAGAATTCTCTAGACATGGTGGGGTGGATCTGAGTCTGCCACGTGAAACTAGCAAGATGGAGAGACATGCATCATCATGGTACCAAAAACAAAGTCGCAATTATTGAGAAAATAATTAAGATGATGATGATCAGTTGAGGCAGGAACTAGCCCAAGTAAGAAGTGTGAAAGACCCTCATAGGTGAAGTAGTGTTCCATAAAATCGCGCCATGCTGAATAGTTATCTCTCCCAGTAAGAAGTGGTAGAGGATGTAAACTGATCCTACGATGCTCAAGTCTAGAAAGAGCATTGTACGATAGAAAAGTGACATGCGAGCATAAGAATCTACAAGTAGCTCTTCTTTGTACCCGACCTCCCGAGGTCGGTGCCGAGACAGGCCGGTCCGGTGAAAATGAAATATATGTGGATATAGACAAACTAGTTGGGCAATCTTATATCCTTAACACGTAATAATGGGATATGTGAATCTAAGGCAAAAGAAAGCTCTCCTAACCTGAATTGGTTGTAATGGATTGTTTAGATATAATGGTTGCTTGGAGGCTCCAATCAATGTCGAGCTTTGCCGAGATCCTATCTATTGGCTGTGTTAGATACGTGGAAAGTGGTCTATAGGTGCTTCGTTTATATTTCCTGACAAGGTCATGGAAAATGGTAGTGAGAGGTGCATTGGATTTGTATAAACTATGGGTGGATTTCTGGTCTAGCCCAAAAAGTGTTGGATTGATTGGCCTCTATATTTAATATGGAAAATTGCGTTATGATATTTGGCGGGAGTGCTGAGGATCTAAATACCAGCGTTTGTAAACCAGTGTCAATACTTAACATACTTGCAAGCCCATTGGGTTTTGGGACTTGGGATCGCAACCATGAGTTCATGGTTGTTGTGGACCTGTTATGGTCATGTGAAGAATCAATCTCTTCTTCAACTATCTAATGGTCATAGGCCTTATCAGCTTCTATGTTTAGTTTACCAGGAGTTGTGTGATTTTATCAGAATACCTTACAGGGTGTTCTAACAACTTGTATACGTAACCCTATGTCTATGTTGATGAGAAGGTCTCCTGCATCTGGCTGTAGGACCTAACAGATCACAGCCAAATATTTTTTCCCTTTCGGGTTCTTGTATGGTCACGCATATATCCTATCAGGGAAGTCTATAGTTGGGTTGACTTGACTAGAATGCGTATGCTTTGTCATCTTCAATATTCAATTGTCTCAATTGTTCACTAATTACTTGTTGGTTTGCTTTTGTTTGAAAAACCTGAAATCATAAGCCCTCGATCTATATCCGTTAATATTTTGAAGAGATTCGGTTGAGGTACTATTGGTCAAATAGGGTAATCCTTGGGCTCTCTGGGTCCCGTAATTGTCATGCAAAAGATAATCAAATTTTAACTAAAACAAGTAAATAACAATGAAGATATATCTATGCTCATGCTTATATATTCTCTTATTTCTGTATTTTCAATGATGTGTATTTGAATGAAATTAAAAGAAAACAATTCTAATATATCAGATAATGGACAATTAGTCTAATGATGGAATTAAAACAAGCAAGTTAGCCTAGTATAACTAGCTTTTTCTTGTGCACTTGTGAATTTATCCTAAATACTTAAACAAATAACTAGTTTAATCAAATATTTCCAATCCTACCTCAGAAGTGAGGAATGAATCATATTGTTATCAGAAACTATCATTCCCCAAATCTTCCCTGACAATATGAAAGTGAAAATTTTACTTGAAATAAAATGATTTGCTACTCTATTTGATATAGTGTAACTACAACTTTTAATAGCTCAAACCTGGAGTTTATAGAAAGTGGTAAATCCAATTGTGTCGTGACTTGTCCCTAAGTGTGATCTCCTCTTTCCTTTGTGTTCTTGTGAATCTAGAAAAGTATGAATGTGATAGCGTCAGTAGAAGAATATACTAGAATGATGGAAGCTTTGGATATAAACTGAATACAATGCAAACAACAGAGAGGGATAGTGCAAGTGAACAGAGCTTGACTATGAAATTCCTAGCAGGATTTATTGCAAGAATACAATGTAAAAACACTCGAGAATTCTGGGATCTATTTCTTGTGACAAAACAAAACCTACAACTCTAAGATTATCAAATGGATTTAAATCTAAAAGTAAAACTACCTTATGCTAAGTTGACTATATGGGACAACAATGAAGTAAGATTAAAGCAAGAAGATAAATGATCTCTAAAGTAGAAGGGAGAAGCTGAGAATTTATGCAGACCTGAACTATTGAAACTTATAGAAATACTTCAAAAACACACTGAATGATCAAACATGGAAGGAGAGGGGCCATTTTCTTATGAACAAGCTAGGGTATTTATAGCATTTGGATTTACTAGAGGGTAAGTCTAAATTGAACTCTTCTATTATTAAACAAAGAGAAATCACTATTTACCAGGTGGCCAAAACATAAAATGGCAAGCTTTAGTGGTTGAGGAAATGCGGGTGAAATTTGATTGAAATTTTTACATTTTAAAAAAATTGTCAGAACATTCTGGAAAATGCGCACAAGACTGTCACCATGCACAGGGGGGTGGTTATAGGACCACTGCCCTATCTTGGGGCGGCAGTCATAGGACCACTACCCAGGCAGGGCGGGGGGGGTTCTGTAACTTAAAGTAGAAAAAAATGCAAGGAAAAAAGGGGGGGCAAAGGTTAGAACAAAACATGCAAAAGCTAGACAAGGCCTTTCTAGGATGCAAATGTATATTTGGTGAGCTTTTTTGGATTTTGAACACCTTGCGAAGATATCTGAATCATCATTGGGGTTTTGTAACCTCTTTTCCGGCAGTACAATACCTAAATTTTTGGGTATGGGTACATATTGTCCCTCGGATAAGCATTTTAGCCATGAAGAGGCATTAAAACGGTGGGTCCGAGTATGGCGGTCCCAAAATGGGGAGTCATAAGTTATACCTAACACGCTTGTGTGTCAAAATGTTGCCATCCAAATTCCCACTATCTGCAAAATGAAAAGAGGACTCAGTGCAGATAGATAAATAAATCAAAAAGGTAAATACTAAATTAACATGAAATGAAGACTTTACCATTTGTGCAGGGGATGAGAACTTACCTCCATCGGCACTCCCAACTCTGCGTAAGAACAGTCAAACTAAAATTAGAATACTATATATATATTATATAACGAGCTCATTTATTATTCATTTACTACGCGTGTCGATTTGGTGGTTTTTGAGATCTGGGACCCATGGTAACCGTTTTCGACGAGATTACAATCAAAATATTTGTTGTGAGATTGTGATCATGCCCTGAGAGTAGGACAATCGACCACGAAAGTCTCAGATTAGTTCTTCTTAATTTATTTGTTTTAAAACCTAAAATGTAAAAATGTTGCAATGCACCAAAACTTTGTCTTGGGGGATCATTTTGGAAATGTTAGTTTTAAATGAGTCTCCACTAGGGGGGGCGCCTATAGGGTAGGTCTTTATTTCAATTAAAATGGTGCATTTTTTGGCTTTTTTTAAAAGTGTTTTTAGGGCTTTAGAGCCATTCAAGTGATTCAGGATAGGACCCACCGCCCTATGCAGTGGTGGCGGTCATGGGAGTGCTACCTTATGATGGCGGCAGTTAGAGGACCTTTGCCATCATAAAGCGGTGGTTACGGAACCACCACCTCAGAAGGTGGCGGTTAGGGAAATCACCGCTTTGCACAGGGTCGGGGTGGTTTTCGAACAGAATGCAAAAAATATTTAATTTTTAATGTTTTTACATTTTTGACATTTTTATATGTTCTTGATGATTTTCCAGTTGGATTATGTTACATAACTTACTCTTTTTTCTCTGTTTTGGGTGGATGAAGAAGGAGGAGTATATCAGGTGGAGTAGAGAGAGGAGAGGTGTGATTGTGTTCCCAGCAGTGTTAGAGGTACTGACCCAGGATGAGTGAGATACTTTAGAGAGGGCCGATATTTGGAGGATTGCACAGGTTCCTCATGTTACACCTACTAGTCACATATTGTGTGACTTATTTTCATACTGGGATGTAGATCAGAACACTTTCTAATTTCCAGGAGTTAGGGGTTAGTGGACCATCACCCTAGAGGATGTTTATCGCATACTGGGGGGTCCCAATTCTTGGGAGGTGGCTATCTCTTAAGATATCATGGTATCCATATCTCAGATGATTCAGTGGGATACTTATATGGGAGATGTTGTTGTCTCCTTTGGCTTGAAGAAGGGGGTGAAGGTCCGTAATCTATTTTTGATTACTCCTATCCCCATGCATCTGCTAAGGCCATCATGGGTATCATGGCCTTGCAGTTGATTGGGGATACGGGAGGAGGATACTTTGTTATACTGTTTGGCTCCCGTGATTACATAGATTGAGGCCCATGGCCATGGTACTTATGCTTGGGGAGACAGACATTATTGGGACCACATACCATGATTTATACAGGGTGATCATGATTACAAGGGTAGTCTTTGAATCACCCTACTATGGTTATGAGTTGGGTGTATGAGCGCATCATTGTCCCCTATGGGAGAGGGCATGCTAAATAGAGGATCCCGAGGGTTGTTTGGGTAGTGAGGTGGATAGAAATGACTAGTACTTCAGGACATGCCGCACTCAGTCTAGTGGCTTCACTGACTACTACAGACTATGGAGGCTACTCCTTATCAGGATATGGTATGGATTGTCTGGGTAGGAGGTGACACATACATTGATTACATTCTCTACTATCAGGTCAGTTGGTGGACAGGATAGGTAGAGTTGGAGATCCACCCATTTGATCAGAGTACCCTCAGGAGTTTGGGCTCCCCTATATTGATATGCTTCCTCCAGTGGGGCCAATGTATAGGACTATTCGTGAGGCCCAGGGAGGTCCTAGAGGAGATCAAGGTTTGACCACAATTACTCCTTAGCGTACCTATCACAGTTAGGCGGGTGGTTTGTGCACTAAGGGGTAGCTGGTGCTCCTCGAGCACCCTTGCTTTAGATTGGGGCCACTCCTTCTCACAGTGGAGAGGGAGATGAGCCTATTCATGTGGAATCAGACTCTGAGGAGTTCACAGGAGGGGATACAAAGGAGGAGACAATGGGAGAGGGGATTGGAGGTGAAATCCGGTGGGGCATGCCTGAGGAGGATGATAGTGATTCTGAGTGGCATGAAAACTCAGGATATCTTGAGGGAGGAGAGGGAGAGGAGGTGAGTGCGGAGAAGGAGAATCTTGGTCTCAGAGGAGGTTACCTTCTCAAGGACAATGAGGGAGATGATGAATCTGTGACAGGACATGATTTCATCCCTAGTTTTGGGGGACACTTTGATAGTCAGTAGTAGCGTCAGTAGCAGGTGAAGATCCTAGAGATCCCTACTTGGATACCTAGAGATTTGAGTGAGTTAACTACTCTTCTCTGGAACTTTGTCAGCTAGAGATGTTTAGTTGATATTTCTTTTTTGTTGTTTCATTTGTTTTTGAATTTATTTTTGGTGATTTTCTACTTGTTGTTTTCCTTTTTATTTATAGTGACTTCCTGAGAGATGGTGGGACTCTGATTCGTCTGTGTGTGTCCAGACACCCTATTGATCCCTTCGAGGAAGACTACTTGGCCTGAGACTCACTGAGCACATGTTGGAGAGCCCTTCAGCAGCTGCCTAACACACTTATGTGTTTGCACCTATTTGGAAGGCGACAAAGGCCTGGATAGCTCTTCGTACTCAGATTGACTAGGGTATGAGGACTTCCGAGAGCAGTTGATGAGGTGGAGCCATTCTCGTAGTGAGACCACAACTAGTGGCTCGCCACCATGAGCACTCCCACGATTTATTTACATCATCAACACTATAGCTACATCATGAGTCCTAGGTGTGATCTTTTGCACCATTTGAGGGGTCCCATAGGGACTGAGAGGCCATTTTGTCTTTTTGTAGTGATTTTTTGTTAAATATTTATATGAATTTTTTTTGTATTTGTTCATGCTCATTGAGCGTTTTGACTATGCTCTAGTGTATGATGGCATTGTATGTAAAGCACAATATATATATATACTATATATATATATATATATATATATATATATCTTTTTAGATTTAGTTCTTCTTTATATCTAGAGTTTTTGTGGTTTGTTTCTCATGTGTACACTAGATGTCTTTAGAATCTTTGATTTTATATGCTTTTTAGAATGTATGCAATGGATGATAAGTGATAAAAAATGTTGGACATAAAATGTTTCTCTTTTTTGTTTTCTTTTGTAATGTTGATATGTGATGATTGCAAACATATTGTGGTACTGAACTTTTGGCTTTTTTAGGCAATGTTCGTTACTTCTTCTTGTTTTGGCAAAACATGTGATGAATATATAGTGATGATAGTGAGATGAACTTGCCCCATTCCTAACTCCACGCAGCTAGTAAGATGTGAGGGCTCAACACCAAGATTTGGGAAGGGAAAAAATGTATGAGTTTGACTAAATGGAAGTGATGAGAGAGAGGAAAAAGTATTGAACAGAAACCAAATTTAGGCCTATGTACTTACCTTTACTCGAAACCTGCTACATAGCTCAGAATGTAACTTACTTTCCAATTATATCTAGACTTAGATCCATAAATGGCAACTTGGTTGAAAAAATATGGTTTTGAGGATTTGATCTCTTTGGAACTTGGATGCTTAATTTCACTTTTCACAATACACTATTTTTTGAACTTTAAAATACTAAGATTCATTAATTTGCATGAATATACCCCCTACACCCTACCCCATGCTACTAGTAAGAAGTATGGGTTTATCACCGAAGGCATGACATAGGCAAGTAAAGGTCACTTCTTTCCTTTCCCAACCTCGCACCACTAGTAGTAAGAGATGCGGGCTCATCATTGAAGGTTGGTAGGGCAAAGAAGTTTGTAAAAATAAAATATTTTGTTTGGTTTAGTATTTTTTATTCAATTTGATTTTGAAGATTTTTGATTCTGTGACTTTGGAGTATCCTTGTTTCTAAGAGATATAAGAGGGATATATGTGACACCAAGAAGCTTCTAGAATAGACCGTAGGTAAGAAACAACTCGACCTAGTAGAAGAAGAAAGAGTATGACCAATTATGCAGGCCTTGGTATGGTTTTTGTCAAGATTTTATCTCTTCAATTGATGAGATGATTTCGAAACCATTTGATGATATTATGAAGATTGAAGAGATATGATTTTGAATGCTTTTGCCAATATTTTCAGAAGTCTTGTAAAAAATTTCTTAAGAAAAAGTTTCCTTAACCACAAACTTTATGAAATGAGTAAACAAAATGAAAACTAAATTAAGTGACTAATGCAATGTTAGATAGAACATAGTATACAAATGGTGATGTTGATAACCTATGCGTAAAACCTATTTAAGATGCAAGGAATTGACAGTTTCAATGAATTCCTCACCTTCTAGTGTACACAAGAGATACACACCATTACCGTAGTCCTTCATGTCTTGGTATGGGCCCAACCACTTAGGCCGGAATTTTCTTCCTTTGTCGGTCTTCTTTTCAATTCGGCTATCTAGTCTCAAAACTACATCTCCCTCATATATTTCTTGTTCGTAGACCTTTTTGTTATATTATCGGCACATCCGGTCAACATAGGATCTGTGTCGTTGTTCGGCGCATTTAACCTGGCCTCATCAAGGATTTCTAGTTTAGAGAGTTGCATGCCTCTCTATAGGATTCTTCTCCTAAGATCCCTTGTAATGAGATGTGGAGACTAGGTATTTTAACCTCTATTAGTAGAACTGCTTCTGCTCCAAATACCAACGAGAAAGGGTTTTCCCATGTTGGTGTTCTTATTGACGTTTGATAAGCCCACAAGCCTAGGTATTATTTTAAATTCCAATCTTGTTTGTTCTCCTTAACTATTTTGAGGAGAATGGTTTTTAATGTTTTGTTTGTGGCCTCAGCTTGTCCATTGGCTTGGGGGTAATAAAGAGAGGTTCTGTGATGGTTTATCTTGAATTTTCTACATAACTCACGGACCTTGTTATTCTTGAAGTATGTTTCCATTGTCTGAGATAATGACTTGTGGGACACCGTACCTACAAATTATTTGATTTAGAATGAACTTAGCGATTACAGAACCTGGTACGGTGGTGAGAGGCGTGGCCTCTACCCACTTGGTAAAATATTATGTGGCTATGATTATAAAATTATGGCCATATGTTGATGAGGGAGAGAATTTCTCTATCAAATCTAAGCCCCACGTGGAAAAGGGCCATGGGGTTGCGATTGGTTGCAGAGCCTGTGCTGGAATTTGAGTCTCGTGGGAGAATTCTTGGCATTTATGGCACTTGCACACAAAATCTACTGTGTCATGTTCTAGTATGGGCCAGAAATAGCCCATCCGATGTATTTTGCGAGTAGTGGTGTGACCACCAAAGTGGCCTCCACATATCCCACCGTGGGATTTATAAAGAATATTTTTGGATTCTTCCATGTCAACACATCTTAAAAGCATTCCATCGAAGGCTTTACGATAGAGCACCTATTCTAAAATAAAATATTTAGCGGCGATGATGCGTAACCGCCTTCTTTTCTGCGATGTGGCACCTTCTGGGTACGTATGTTCCATGATAAAATTGACGATGTCAGTGTACCAAGGGCATGTAGAGATGGGGGTCTGGTTTTGATAAAGTATATGCATTCATCAGGAAAGTATAGATTTACCAGATCACCTCCATCTAATGGATTATTAGCTAACCAGTCTGTAATTATTTTTCCCTTAACGGATTTCTAGTTTACAAATGTTAATTCAAATTCACCCATTAAGGTTATGAAATGTCCAACCTTTTTAGATAAAGACCCTTGCATGAGGAATGTTCGTAAATGATCTGTCTTTACAATAACCCTTGTTTCTTGATTTAACATGTAATGTCTTAAACATTTCGTTGCAAAGACTATGGCAAGGCATTCTCTTTCTACATGTGTATAGCATGTTTCATAATCAAGTAATGTCTGGCTACTGAAATAGACTACACGTTCTCATTTATCATTTTCCTCTTGAGCCAACATGCAGGCTAGCAAGACATCCAGAGCCCACGAATATAGGATCAAAGGATGATCTGGTATAGGAGGCATTAACGTGGGAGGAGAAAATAAGAAGCGTTTAATTACTTCGAAGGCCTTGTTACATTCTTCTATGTAATCAATGCTATAATATTTCTTTAATAAATTGTTGATTGGATGAACAACAAAACTTAAGTCTAGAATGAACCTTCGAATTGCACCGAGTTTCCCAAGAAATGATCTAATACCAAACTCGTCTGATGGTGGAATCATTTCAAGAATAGCACAAATTTTAGCTAGATCAACTTCAATCCCTTGTGAGGATATAATGTAACCCAAAAGCTTGCCTCCTATCACACCAAATACAGATTTCTCTGGGTTTAATGTGACGCCATATTCGATCAATCGTGAGAGGATGATATGGAGTACCTCTGGGTGATTACATCACTTCTTGGCCTTGGCTAACAAGTCATCTACGTAGGATTCCACATTTTTATGAATAAGTTCATGGAATATGTACGTCATTGCCCGTTGGTATGTAGCACCAGTGTTTTTAAGACCGAATGGCATGACAACATAATAATAAGTTCCCCAAGGAGTTATAAATGTGGTCTTGACTTGATCTTCCTCAGATATTTTAATCTGATTATACCTTGAGAACCCATCTATGAGGGACAACAGTTCAAATCCAGCTGTTACATCAAAAATAACTTTGATGCATGACAACGGGAAGTCATCTTTAGGACAAGCTTTGTTAATGTCTCGAAAGTCTATGCAAATGCGTATCTTCCCATTCTTTTTGAGAACAGGGACAATATTAGATACCCATTTTGAATAGTCAATTGCTTTGATGAATCCCACCTGGAGAAGTTTCATTACTTCTTCTTTCACCATGAGAGCTACTTTTGGTTTCATTGGTCTCGAATTTTGTTTAATTGGCTTTGCATCTGGTTTGGTGACGAGATTATGTACCGTGATATGTGGTGTAATTCCCATCATTTCTTTGTAATTAAATGCAAAATCCTTTTGATGTTCCTTGAGGATTTGGGTGTGTATTTCTATCTCCTCTGGAGTTAATGAGGATCCTAACTTCAAAATCTTTGGTTCTTCCTCCGTTTCAATGTTTATGTCAATTGATTCTTCGATTAAGGAAGCGTTGCCTTCTTAAAATTTAGGCAGGGCCAAAGGTAGTTCCAAAATTTATTTGTTCTCTACCTCGTAGATATCGAGATCCTTTTGCGAAGGAGATGTTATCATGGGATTTCCAAAATAGGAAGAGGAATATGAGATTAAGGAAAGATCCGCTATGTGATGACCGAGATGTAGCTCTGCATAGGTGTTTATATATTCAAGAGTGAATCTATCACTGTTAAAGTGATCCAGGATAGAAAACTCATTCTCAGCCTCTATATGTGTCAGGAGCGGGTTTGTTGGAATTTTACGCATCAATGGTTCAACACGAAGTGATACCATGAAACTTGTATTTTCTAACTCACTATTTGGAGTGAAACGGGAAGCCGAGGTTGCTATTGAATTAGTGAGAAGGTTTTACTCCCATGGGATTGCTTCGATTGATATGAAGTTAAATCTTTTGGTTAGATCTAATACCACCATTTTATAGAGTTGTAAATGCTCAGCTCTAGTCTCATATACCTCAGAGACTTGGTTTGTAACTAATTGTGAGTCTCCTAGCACTCTAATGTTATCAATGTCCATCCTTTTGGCTATGATGAGGCCAAGGAGGAGAGCTTCTTATTCAGCCCCATTGTTTGTACACTCAAAATTTAACTTAAAGGAAAAAGGTAGGATCTTTCCTTTGGGAGAAGTAAAGATCACACTTGCCCGAGCTCCAAAATGACATCTATCTCCATCGAAGTGGAGAGTCCAATATTTTCTTGGAAAAATGGATGTTGGGACATTCCTCACATCTGTTTCTTCTACCTCAGCTACTTCTACCATACAAACTTCATCTGATGGAAGGTAACCAATTCATAGGGTGTATCCCATACCCATAAAATCAAATGGTAGGAGAATGGGTAGATCTTTCTCTAGTAATTCTACAATTTTTGTGGTAGTCCCTAATGATACTGTTTCTATGACATTAGTCTCATTTTTGAGTGCTAGAATGCCTTCGACTAGATTTGTAATTTCTAAATTTGTTGTAGGTATCAACTTCTCTTCTGGTTTTGAATTGATTGGTTTGTTAAGTTGATTCGTTGGGAGTTCAAACTCAGAGTGAACACCTGGTCTTTTCTTCAAGTCTGCTAGGCATATATAAAATGGTTTTGGATCACCTTGCGACACAAATATTTTCTCTAGGTGCAAAAATCTTATTTCCTGGAATAATGTGGAAGGGATTGCCTTCATGCGGTGTATCCATGGTCGACCGAGGGTCATATTATAGTTGGTTTCTTGATCTATAATATAAAATTCGGTGAGGACTGTCTTGGGTCCTAAGGTGAGTGGTAAAACTATGGTTCCAATTGAAGTGGCCTTGAGGCTATCATAACCTCTTAGCGTATTTCATGTTGTGGAACAATTTGTTTCTCCATATCCTAGCTTTTGAAGAAAATTTAAGGGGACTATGTTAACTGCGGCCCCATCATCAATCATTACACGCTTAACATAATTTTTATAAATCCATACCTACAAATGCAAGGCTGGATCACCCCTACGTGTAATTTCAGCTTCCGTTAGCATTTAACTTATGTCAAATATAAACTCAGTATCCCTATCTGACTACCCTGGAGGGTAGATGTCAAATTTTACATGGTTTACGTGTGTTTCAGGAGGAGGAGTGATGTTGATCAGATGACCAAGACCTAACGCTTCTAAGAGAGCAGCCCTATGAGTGGGAGAGTTCTTCAAAAAATCCAAAAAGGAAATGTGAGAGAAGGTCTTTGTTTGTAGTGCCCACACTTTTTATAGCTCAGTTACTGGTTGTTTCTTTTCTCATAAACATGTTTGGACAGTGATTTGTTATATCGTGGACATTATATTAGAGATTTGATCTTATGAGACATGTGTGGACATTTAGGCATATAGCGCCAATTTAGCTTAATTTCTATGTTGTCACATTTTCTTATGATGTCATGGATACTTATGTATATGATGTTGTTTTTGGAACATGATTATATTGATGGATACTTCGCTGTTGCATGTTGGGATTCTATGGTTATATGTCACTTTATCATCTTGTCTAACTTTGGAGAATTGAGTATAATTGTGCACATTGTCGCATTTTGATTTCAGTAGGATGTTAGGCTAGTTTAGAACTCATAGATATCTTTCTGAGTCGTTAATTTATATTTTATCAGACAGGTGTGGGTAATGTGTGCAATGAGTGTGTAGGTGACAGGTTTATAGGAGAACGTGGGATTCAAGCTAGCTACATAATTTTACACAAGTAGCCCACGGGCTGAGTCCTAGCCATGTTCATTGTGTGAAACCTTAGTGTTGGAGATTATTATTTTGAGCACCATGAGTGACCCCAATTTTTGTAATGTATTGTGCCTTGAATTATTAATTTTGTTTAGGGTAATTAGTTATGTTGTAAACTTGTTTTGGGAGTCAATAATCCCACTTTCATTAAAATTTTGATTTTGTTTGATGAGTCACTTAATCACAAGGGTTTAGGGTCACATGTGAAACCCTTGGGTTGTCCCCACACCCTCTACCCTTGTGCAAAAAAAGCAAAACCCGAAATTGGGTTATTTTGGGCATTTTTGGGGACCCCTTTTTAGCTTGGGAGTTCCCCTAACATAAAAATGAGCCCTTGGACCCTACCTAATGGGTAGGGGGGCTTATTTCCAAGGCTAGAGAGAGTTTTCCCTCCCTTTTTTCCTCGTGTGGTCACATCCATGTAAGGGGTGTGGATTGGAGTGCTTGTTAAAAGTTGCATTTAGGGGAATTTGGAGAAGAGGGCAAAAAGATATTTTTACCCTTTCTCTCTATTGTTTTGGCATCTTTCACCTTGAAGGAGGAGAGGGGTGACACATGTCACCCCCTCATTTGTGAGGATTCTTTCTTTCTCCTTTTCAAATTCCCCTTCATGGGAAAAGAGAGGGACTTTTTTTTTGGAACTTCTTGCTTGGGATGCTTGTGGGATTTGGAGCTTGAGATTTGCTTGAGTCAAGGAGTGGAGAAATTTTGAAGTTGGAAATCTTTTTGGAGAGATTTCCTTGAGGTAGGCCCTTATGTCTTATTGCATGTGTTGTATTCATCTTAGTTGTTAGATGGGCTACTTGAATTTGTTATTTTTGCATGTGGATTTTGGTTGTTTATTTGTTTTACTCCCTCCATCATATGGCATGATGGAGTTTTGGAGTTGTGGGGGAAGAGAGAGGGATTTTTCCTCTCAATCCTCAAGGCTTGATGGACAAGTCTTGTAGGGTCTTATTGTTTTCCCCTCCATGGTTGAGGTGGGGAAGTTGATTCATTTGGCTTGAATCCGCTTCCCCATTCTTGGTAAGGAAACCCACTTGGAATTTGAAAATCCTTCCAAGAAGGATTTGGAGAAAGGGTGGAGGAATAAGGAGGGGTTAAAT